>DWMZ01003486.1:0-12682 GCA_018249855.1 Eueides tales michaeli | reverse complement strand
TGAGGGTTGCCCTCGATTTCTCCAGGATTCCATCATCAGATCCTGATCTCCTTACCATGGGACCAATTGTGAAATATACCCTCTCGAACAAAAAAAGAATTTTCAAAATCAGTCCATCCATCTTCGAATAATCGGGGACCATACATAAAAGAACCTCCTTTTTTATGTCGGTTAACAATCCCTATAAATTTTAACTTATTATGTTATTCTGATATCATAGCTATATTACTGCAAAGTTTCATGAAAATCCTTTCAGTAGTTTTTGCGTGAAAGAGTAACAAACATACACACATCCGTACAAACTTTCGCATTTATAATATTAGTAAGATTGTACGTATTAATGAGCAGTACCCGGATGATCGAGATTTGCTCAGTATTTTTTTTGGTAAGCCACGTTGAGAAGTATATTTCAATACAATTAATATTACATAAAAGTATACCAATTATATTTAAATGTACCTAAAGGTTAATTTAGAACAAGAATAATAATTAAAATCCAAAAATATAATCATAAATGTTTCAGTTTGTTGTTTGACGAAAGATTGGTCTTTGTATAAAGTGGTTTGAAACTTTTGGCTAATCACCAAGTTAGTCTGTCACTAAACTGTCAAGACTAAATGTTGTTTTGCTGGAACATCAACAACGAAATTGTATTCTTTTGATATTTGGCATTCGACGCAGCCTACGCGCTTCTCTGTTTATCTAATTTCGTTTATTTCAATCTAAACCAACGTTTACATTAAACGATTATATTGGTATGATATCAATTCAAATGATAGGTATAGAACAATGTTTACTTTACAAAATATCGGATATCCGAAAATATATTATAAGATAAATTGTACTATAATAGAATAAAAACGTATATTTTTTTCAAAAATTTGTTATGATAGGCGTTGAATGTACTCGATTAATCTAATTAGGAATTTCATTCAAAATGTGTGATAATCGCGTAAATCGAAGCTCTTATTAGGTCAATATTATTAAAACATGAATATTCCGATTACATTAGTCATATCTTTTTTATAGTGAGTTAAATACAAATAAAGATTTTAATGAAAAATTTGGCCGAATATAGGTCACATATCATCTCCTATTTCAAGGAAATGTGAAGAAATTATTTAGTATTCTATGGAATCATCGTAGGAGTTTATGAGGAAGGCGTTGCAGAGATAGACTCATAGCTATGACAGGACTTGCGTCCAAATGTATCTTAAAGGGCACATTAACGGCATATCCACTGTCTGAACTCCTCTCGCTGTACTAAATTGAAAATTACTATTCTACTAGTGCCAAACACAGATACTTAAATTCTAAACTTATTCTTGGTCAGTTCTTTCTTAATAATGTAATACAAATATATAGTATGAGATGCGTACCATGCGTGGCCTGCAAGAGCGGCGTCCAGCAGTACATGCCGGCGGTGCCCGCGTCGGCGCCGGCGCGCAGCAGCGCGGCGCAGGCGGGCGCGTCGCCGGCGCGCGCAGCCCACGTCAGCGCCGACGTCGCGTACTTGTCGCACGAGTTGGGGCGCGCACCCGCCGCCAACAGGCGCGCCACCACGCCGCTGTGGCGCCGCCCCGCCGCCCACACTAGTGAGCTGTGTACCATACTTAGTAGTAATGACCACACTTCACACCCAACACAAGCTTGTAACTTATCCAAAGAATAATCTTAAGCCAACCCACGTCAATTTACCATTTTTAAGTGTTATTACATTTGTTTAACAAAAGTTACATTTGTTTACACTTTATATTTTATTCTTATTTGTCAAGAAAGATGCGATATTAAATAAAATCCATAAAATTTAAATAATTTATTTAATTAAATATGACAATTCGACCTGTTACTCGGTTAAATATCATTCGGTACTTTTACAAAAAATATTATTTGAACTTCCATGTCCCCTAATTAGTTCAGACAATCGACACTGTATTGTACTTAATGAAATACTTTTATTAGTGTGTGTGTACCTAATACTATTTTAACACATGTAACATAACGTATGTGTTACTCTACGACTTGATTAAATATTTATACTGTGATCACATAAACCTTTAAATTACTTGCCAGAAAGTTCCGTATTTCAAGATACTATCGATCAAGGTTGATTTTTTCCGTTTTACTAATTTATTTATTTTATAATACAATTTAATCATTATCGATCATGTATTCAACAAATATTTCGTTATATGTTATTTAAATTTGCTTATCAGTAGTAGGTACAATACCCATAGTCGAATTACGAATAAGTTCATTTAGCGTTTTGTGATTTTTAATAAATTCCTGACGCACTGCGACAGCATAATGTAACGCAAATTTTCTTATTTTTTATGCATATTAATTAAGTGATTCATCTTCATGATCAAATGTACTACTTAAGATGTTTTTTTTAAAAGTCACAAGAATTTGTTGCAGGAAACTCATCAAGATATTCCTAAATGGCTCTATTAAGATAACAATAACACTTCTTTAACTACAAGTGAAGCTAGTGACATTTTTACAACCCATAAACTACCACATTGTGGCGCACTACAATATGTTAAAGGGACGTAAAATATAATAAGCTTGTTATGAACTAACACAATTATACGTCTATACTTAGAATAATTCTGAAACCAATCACTGTCTCTATATGAAAAATGTTATAGAGCCCACAGTAGTTATTTTTAAAATTTTCGTTTGTTTGTCTGCACTGTTACTATTTATTATATTTTGGCAAGATTTAGTGTTTGTCTTTTTAAATATGTTAAAAAGTATAAATATGAAGTTGGATATTATTACTATAAAATTTATAATTAATTAAGCTCAAATTTTAGTTTTCAATATACAGATATTGTCTTAAACGTTCTAATGATATTAGAATAAGAAAATTGTTGAAATTAGTAAATAAAATAGAGTTTTTCAAGCAGGCGACCCGCTAGTATATAATAAATAAATTGGTGTTACATACTTGATATTATAGTTGCCATGTGCATGAACGTCAGCTCCTTTCTCAAGGAGCAACGCGACAATTTCCTCGTGACCTTTGTAGGACGCCCACATGAGAGGAGTCCATCCACCCTGTAAAAAATATATTCAAATGAATTGAAGTAGAAGTTTTCTGGACACGTATAGGCACATTTTTTAATTAACATCTAAAATGTGATATTATGTTTTTTCTTGTCTATATTAAACTACTTATTTAGAAAAATTAGCAAAAAATATTTCGTTTTAGTTTTTCTTGACACAACAATGAACAAATATTAAATTTTCTAGGGCATAAATAACATCTAAGTCTTAAAATATTATGATAACGTACCGCGACGATGCATTTGTTATGGTTGTATTAGTAAAGTTCTAAAAATAATTTATTATTTTCTAAGAAAGAATAATCCTATAGGTAGTTATGTATTTAGCCAAATTTAAGAATGTGGGGATGTCGCTGGTTTGTTGGCAGTCATCCACCACAAGTATAAATACACAAATTTTAGGTACACAGTCCAGAATACACTTGGTCATTGCTCTATTATAGTTATTTAGGTCACTCTGTAAAACACTTTAAAAACAATTTATTGTTAGAGAACCTACGTAATATTATACGATAAGAATGTACTCTTTTCTCTAATTCTCTATACACAGACATCTTATGAACGGTAGTATAACTGTTTAATTAGAGATTCTGTTATCATATATTCATAGTTTGATAAAATAGTTAATTTGAAGCTTCATTAAGGACCCGATGACTTACACAATCCCTTGAATCGATTTGTGCGCCGGCATCGATAAGTTCTTGAACAACGGGCAGATGTCCTTCCCTGGCGGCAAAGGCGAGGGGTGTCCAACCATCAGTGTCGGCGGCACACGCGTCTGCGCCTGTGCTGAGCAACAGCCGCACAGCTGAGACGCGCCCATTCTCAGTAGCACACATAAGCGCTGTTGTGCCATTCTGAAATGGGTTATATAAAATTAGTATCAAACATTATATAAAATATTTTATTTAAAGTTGTTATATATTAATTTTACAATAAAATTATATATAAAAATCACGTTTGAGTACATTTTTACTATTATACTTACATAAAAAAACAGGGGTCGTTATATATACATCTTAACGATATAACAAAAAAAATATAGGAATAATTTTATTTTTTTTATTTTGTGCCTTTTTTACGTTAATGGAAGTTTTCAGAAAATAACACTGAAAACGATGGACCAACAGATAAAACTTTAAAAAACATTGTTTTGGGTCACATTGGTGACAGCCTCCAATGACACTTTAAGTAGTAGTAAGTATAGATAAACATGAATAATGAAAAAACATATTTTTTCTCTCTCAGCTTCAGCTTCACGCTGTATCCCGCAGTTGGCAGGGTAGGCAGAGGAGTGGAGGAGTGTATATATATATATATATATTTATATATATATATATATATATATATATATATATATATATATATATATATATATATATATATATATATATATATATATAATAAAAAAATATTAATATTTTATTTCCTGGAGTGAGGATCGACTATTTTTAACTACCTATATTTATTAAATAGAGGAAAATAAAGGGAAATGGAAAAGTTTCTAAGATTTTAAATAATATTATATTATCATGAGTAAAGTATGTATAACTAATAAAAACAAATTCACCTCATCTCTGTCGTCAACATTGACGTTCCTATTGGAGGATAGATAGTTTTGTAGTTCATTGCCATCGCTGTTTACTAGCTGAGATAAAGTCTTGAAGCACGCCAGGGAAACCATCGACTCGCTCCGGTGAAGGCTCTGTTCGTTAAATAAAAAACCTGTCAATAATCATATTAAACAGTAATTTTAAGTAATTTCAAGATAAAATATTATATTCCATTCAATTGTACTTTTTGTAAAGTACCAAGAAATTTCCAATCAAATAAAAATTCAAAAAAATATATTATTTTTAGTAATAACGTAAGCTATGTTATTTTTATACAAAAACGTGCAGTAGGTAATTGATTTTCTTTTTATTTAATAATACTCGCATTCACAAAAGTTTTATTTTTCTAGAACGCAATAATAAAATGACAGTTATTTATATGGTTAAAATTGTAGCACCCATGCATTTCTTTTAAACTGCTAGGTAGATAGCACATATATTAATAAAAAAATAAAATAACACCTCAGTTGCTTGTAAGCTCCAACGTAACATTGTCACACCAGTATTCATAAAACTTAAGCAAAAGTGGAAAATCACTTCAAGAAAACTCAGCGAACATTTACATATACGTTTGCATATGCGCTACACAAAGCCTAATATGAATAGTAATGATTATTATAGATATACTGATAAAGAACAGATATCATAAGGCAACTTCACAAACACAATTGTCTTTATGAGTTTAAATTTTATAATATATATCCCGATATATTCATTGTTATGTTTTATCTGATAAAATTATCTTATTGTTTATACGCATTTACCTAATGCTTTTTAAAAATTAAAAGCTATATAACCACAAATAATATAGAAATTAAAAGTAAAAATATTTACACTTACAAATGTAGAATTTTATCTAATTTTTTTTAAATGAAGAATTAAAATAGAAATTTATCAATGTTATTGACATAGTTTATTATGCACAAATATCTACCTCGGTTCCAATACAGGTGTAGTCAAGTAATCACATAGCTCGTGTTAATTTTACTAAACTGGTGTTCATAAATAAAACATTTTATAATATTTTAACTCACGTGCTAACAAATCATGCATAATATTAGTAAATAAACGCGCAATTTTTCTCATGAACATGGCAATTAGCGTTATTTGCTACTAATCACATCACTAATAAAACTTTTGATCAACATTTCTTCGCAGACCGTATTTGAATGGCGACGGAGGGCAAATCCATGAAAGGGGAAGCCATGGCTGAAACGGCGATGTTCCCCTGGCGGCGCCGTGACGGTGAATCGAGGCACGTTGAGGTGTGGGCCTGCAGACAAGGGGCCAGTGTTCGTTTCACCTTTAATATGCAGATGCAGAAATGAGGGTCGCCGGCGCTTGTGCACTAAGGGTGGCGACAACATAGCGCCCGCGAAACTATTGCTCTTTGCACGCTGTGGTGGTGTTGAATCTTCTATAATGTTCACCTCAGCCGTATCGACGTTTTCAGACCTTTCTGATTGTTCAGAGACTGATCGACTTCGACTCGTATCAGATGAAGGGGGTGATTCTTCAACCACCTCCAGGGGTGATTCTGATAATCCCGGGGGTCTAGACACATTTCTAGGCTTATGTAAATTTGCAATAAGACATCGGATGTGAACGTACTCATCACCACTTTTTGATTTAGGTAGTTCGGGCATTTGAGACATATCGCGACAGTCGGCATAATAAAACAATAGCTCCGCAAGACGTCCCGTGACAGATACGCGAGATCCGTGACTAAGTCGTTTGGGGAACTCAAACTGTCTCGCGTGATCACGATGGGCGGATACTATTTAGAGCTCTTTGTAGTGAGTGCGGGTAGAGGGCGGGCGCGATGAATGAACGTAGTCGGATACCTACTAAAGAATACGCGCTGTAAGTTCCTAGTGAAAGACGTTTAATAATCGCGGAGCTGGTACGGTGGACGGCTCGCTCTGAAGGCAACATATCGCTCGGTGTCCGGGCACATTGTGCCGGCAATCGAATATGATGTTAGTACCATCGCTGGATTCCAAGCTCCCCGCCGAGGCCGTTATTCTCTTGCTTTTTTCTTTTTATTGTAAATATTTTTCAAACATGAATTTTAGACATCACATGCTTGATATGACCTTTTTTGTTATATGCCAATCATTGTGTCAGTGTTTAACTATACCTAAACAGGTTAGCCAACTCTAAACTGTAAGCGGAAGTTATAAGATAAAATATGAATTTGTAAATAAACATTATTTTAAATATTAAATTTGGAATAATTCCTAAGTGTGGAATAACACTTTAAAAATAGTGAAAACAATATTTTATTTTAAATAAAGTTATTGAGGCCTGTCTAGGCGCAAGTATGTGACTGGTAACGATAGGTTGTGGGTTCGATCCACAAACGAGGAATTGAAATATTTTTAATTTAAATGCCTCAAGTTCGGCAGAAACTGGGGAACGAAACGGAGTGTAATTTAACATTAGGTTCCTAATTTTCTTCTGCCTTGTGCGGGATACAACGTAAAGCTGAGAGACAGTGAAATAAAGTTATATCAAGTATTTAAATATTTTAATCATTATATAGAAAAGAAAAATATACGGCATTCAATTTGGCATTCAAGTATGGATAGTTTAAGAATATAATTAATACAATAAACATCTACAAAATATTAGAGTTAACTATAGTTGTAAGTAAAGTAAGTCAATGTACTTTATTATTACATTGATGTGGTAAGAAAAGTCACTTAAAATCCTTATTATGTTCATGAAAACCAGTTCCTGCGATCTAGTTAGTGGAATTACATAAGAAAAAGCAAAAGAAATAAAGGTGAAGATCCGCGAAGCATGTACGGCAAAAAAATAACGGGGACTGCAGGATCCCGCCCAGTCGAGTGCCCGCCGCACTGTTACCGCTGGACACGCTCAAAGACTGGTAAGTGAGCCTTGCGCATATCTACTCTTACAATGATTTATCAACGAAGATTAGTTTTACTTGTTATTCGTTGTTAAATGTGGTAAATGCGGATCTCTTACATTACAAAGCTACTGTCAAAATTACCGAAATTGCTGAAGCATATTTAGCTAAGGCATAGGTATATTTTTATTCATCCATGCATGCTTTATAAGATAAGATGTGATGTGAACCTCACATTATTATAAAATATTTAATGAATTTGTCATGTTAGATATTTACTAAGGATATTAAATAGCTCGAATTAAATATCAACGAAGTTGTAATGTTATATTTAAAATAGGGAATTCAAGTTGTCAAGTTATAACAAAAAATATAATTATATTATTTGGTAAGTCATGTGAAATTAAGCGTTTTGTAACATGAAATGTGTATAAATGACATGCGTATAAATTTTAGTAGTACAATAATTAATTCTACTTCTGTAGTGTTCGTGGATGACCGCACCGAAAGTACCTACTCACACTCTACTCAGCTTCACGTTGTATTCCGCACATAACAGGGTAGGCAGAGGAAACTTAGGAACCTAGTGTTAGTTAAGACACTTCATTCCGTTCCCCACTTTCCGCCGAATTTGCAGCATTTCCTGTTGAGTGGCGGAACTCAACACCGAAAGTACACAATATTTTAAAATATAATATTCAAACTAAACGCGGTATGCGTTTAGTTCTTCTTGCATACGAATAATAAATTCATTGAATTAAAATAATTATAATTTTCCTATACTACCTGTCCATAAGTTCGTACAAAAGAAGCCGCTCGAAGCATTTTGTAGAAACTTCACAAAACATAAAGCGCAAAAGTTCCAATGTTAACCTGATATTAAAGAATTTAGTAGTTTACAATAGTTTTCGCATATCGTATTCTGAGCGCGATTCACTAATATCAAATGCGATAACTATAAAACAATGAGCTCCTGGGCATAACCAACTTTTATATAATGATAGCGAACCAAGGTTGTTTATACTGGGATAAAACAGTTTTCTCTGAACACAGAGATTTACTTGATAAACCGCAGTTTTCTTGCACCATAATTTACTCATGGCCCATAAACCATAAGGAGATAATATAGTTTACCGTTAAACCATGATATAGCTAATTAAACGCATGAATTTTAAAATTTCAATGTCTGTTTCATCGGTGGAGTAATTGCAACTTAATTTAAAATTTAGGTAATAATACCTATTGTATTAACAGCACATGCATAAGCATTTGTGTTAATACAGTAATTTGATAATTGATTGTTATATTTGTACTTTTTAATTAGGCGCCATTTACGTAAGTTGGCACGTATATGAGTAATTGATTGAGTTAATACTAAGTAGTATATTAATACCAGAATTCATTTTTGTATGTTTATTTTATTCAAAATTATAAATTATTATAGTATACATGTATTTCAATCTAAAATAAGGCACTTATTTGTTGTTCTCTATAACTTTGTATATGCAAACTCGAAACACACCTACGTTGTCGCCTACATCACTCGATGACCCTTGTTTACACATACTAAATATTTTAAACAGTACCTACCTACTGGTGCTAATCGCTAAATATGTAACTAATCGCTGTCTGTACATAGACGGTCTATTAAAATAAATCTTACAAGGGACTTTTATTAATGAAATAGTGCCCAAAATAGTGATTTTTAAAAATGTTGTCTGTTTTTATCTATATGTCTGTGCATTTGTACCTGCTAATCTCAGAAACGGCTAATTTTAATACATTCAATTTGTAAATGAGTATATATTTATAAAAGATGTAATTTTTAATCAAATATTCGAATTGTTATTATATATAATATTATTGATAAAACAAATGTATATGAAATAATTTATTACAATTATACAAATTAAGACAAAGTTATTATCTATATCATGAAATAATTTTTACTGGAGGAAGTTTGCTTTAAACGTATGTGTTAATAGAAATAAACTTACTTATCATGGCTATCTTTGAGAATATGTGCTTATAATATATCGCCTATTATTTTATGTTAGAGAAGAAAAAACGTTAACATTATAATAACACATTTTCACTTTGTTAAGAAAGTACTTAATAGTAACCTCATTCGGCAGCGCTTCTCCTAAAGCATCCCTCATAAATCTATAATAGGGAAACACACTTCCATAGCTCCTTGGAACTCTAAATGGTAGCACGAGAGGATTTTCTTCAGTATAATCTGGCGAAGACGACGGCCGGCCTCGGCTCAACCAAGAGAACATTTCACTACAATTTTATCTTACACATCCTTTCATTCACATCACTATTTTATATTATCATCAAGTAGCCTTCTTTAACACAACACAAAAGGAAAGTTTTATTTTTTGTGATGATTTACTGAACGTGTGGGTAGGCATGATAAAAATACGACAGTAAAAGGAAGAGTCGCTCCTACTGCCACAACCGTTCTATATTATATTGATAAGAAGTGATTGAAGTAATATTATTAAATTACATAGTTCTTATCAGTTATCGGTGTGTTTACTGGGATTTATTCGATGCAGGTTTACTCATTGTCGATATATATTTTTCAAAATTATAACTCGGTTATATGTATTCTTAAAAATATATATTTTCTTAATGAATGCCAAACTTATACTTAAGATTAATAGCAGCCCAAAATAAGATAATTAAATTACTAAAGTACATCTACATAGTTTGTATTCAAGAAAAATAATATTATTTTAGTAGGTATAATTTTTATATCTCTGAAGTGATGTGGGATATGGTCATAAGTAGAAGTGTGTTTAGCAAAATGTTTTTAATTTATTTTTATAGCTTGAACAATTAAGTCTAGTTTAATTTAAAACTTGAAAGAGTTTGATAGCTACGCCATCTATTGAAAAAAGGAAATACTATTGCGAAAATCACATCGTATCAACGCTAAGCTTACTTGTACTGCACAGATGGCGTTATACATTGATTTTAAAATAAGATTAAAACGACATCTCTATTTTGTTTATGCTCTAAAAATAAAAACTTGATCTTACAAATTATCCACAATCTTACGATTATTTTAAAAATATATATTAAAATATTTGGTAAGACTTAACAATATATGAATCTATTCATTTAATTTTAATTGTATTATTAAATGGATTATATTAATCTTGAGTCTTAACACTGGCGCACGAATGTATGACTGTAAACGCGACAGCTTGTGGACTCTAGCCCAACTCAAGGAAATGATATACTTCTATTTTCAATTCTTCGCTTTGATAACAAGGAATAAGGCGGCCTTGAGTTGCGCCCCTCTACGTTTACGTGTCATAAGTAAATAGTTTAATATTTTTATTTAATTAAAATGATACTGAGGTTACAATATTTAATAATAAAAATAGATGGAATATTAATAGAAATTAAATGTTAACAAGTGAGTCACGTTTCAAATGTCAATTGTGACTACTTGATAACTGTAAAGGCACATTCGAAACAACACAAATGAACAAATTATCATAGTGGCAATACAACAACAGTAAATACAATAAAAAGAATAAAATCAAATTGAACTTACTCCACGTATTTTAGTTTTTGAAGTTAGTATGAGACAGCGTACATAATTTTACTTTTTTTATGGAAACGAAATAATTTAGAGATGACTAATAACTAATATTTAATACTAAACTAGGTATTGTTTCAAAACCTACTGTCAATTAATTTTAACCTTGGGGATAGGAATCATTACAAATGCTCGCTTATCGTAATTAATGCCTTTTAAGAGAAATATTTATATGTGACTATACTATTTATTAATAGGTTGATATGATATATTTAAAAATAAATTTAAATTATATACCTTCAGATTCAAAATAGTATAGTGATAAATCGTGGAAGAATTGTTTCATATAATCACGACCGACCGACTTCATTATATTTTGTAAGTTACGTCACTCTTTACTTGTCTTGTTATGAGAAATATTTTAACATTAAAATCACTACGTGACTAGATATTCAAATTAAGATGTCGGTAAATGCTTTTCATCGTAATTATTTTTAAATATCATATTATGTAATTGTGAACGTATTCTTATTTCATTATTTAATTAGTCTAGTCCTTACACTTTTCTTCTCTTTATACTCTTTGTAATATAGAGTTTATTTCAAAAATTTGAATATATCTAATATTATTACAATATATAAACAACAACGTGAAGTTATAATTTGAAATTGACCACATATTCTTAATACAATCTCTGAAAGAGAATATGGAGTTTATCATCTTTGATAAAGTGTATTCGAATATTATGTAATCAACAGAAAGGGTGATAAAAAGAAGATATTAGTAGATACTACGTAAAATAATGATCGATCTTATCATAAAAGTAAAGGTAAACAAACACCTCTGTCATTGCAGCAAATTCACTTTGTTTATGTTTTAAATATTTAAAATGATAAAGAATAAATATATTTATATATTTATGTTTATCGGTATATCACCTAAACATATAACCACAATTTGAAACACTAAATATAGTTATTAACCGTACCATATCATGTCGTATCTAGATGTTTATAGAGGCAATAAGAAAACTAACAAAGCTGTTCAACACTGTTTCGAACTAAGTCATGAGTGAAACATTCTCATCTTTGTAGTCTATTACAGCAAGCAGGCGGAGCTGAAGTTATAAAATCATACACATGAGTAATATCTATTGATAGTTGTTTATTTATATGATAATAGTATAATTATTTTTTCTAATAACTATTTCTTTATTCATCAATATCATTCTACCTAAAACATTAACTTTTAAATATGCAATATAAAACATATTATTGCCTTACCAATTTGAGGAAGTGAAAGTAGATGTTACAAGCTTTTAAGGGCGCTAAGTAAACTGACGGCATTATACAGTATTTGAGTACATCTGAAATGTTTATAAGGGTTGAACAGTGAGAGAATGTTAACATCGCTAAGTGTGACTTTTAGTTTTCGTCATTTAGCTTTGCTTATAAATTTAACCGTTAGCGTTTATACACTCTATACTTACAATAAAACTGTAACTGATCATTATACATGAAAGACATATTTTAAAAAAAATTATGAGCTAATCTCAGAAACAGGT
>DWMZ01003485.1:0-12687 GCA_018249855.1 Eueides tales michaeli | reverse complement strand
AAACCCCAGGGAACTCTAAAAGCGACGGTGGCCCGTTATAGGCGGGTCTTCCACCGAGGTGTCGTAGTGGTATGCGTGAGTGATCCTGCGGCTTCTCGAATAGGTGTAGAAGGCTTTCGCTGGGTTTCAGTGGGTAGGGTCAAACTTTCCGGTGAGTCCCACAGTATCGCTCGAGCGTAAGATAATTGTGTCCCCTCGAGCGGTCTGCGTAAATGCATTTCCCAGCGTCAAAAAAAAAGGCATCGCGTATGTTCATAATACTGTATTTTTAAATTGACTATTTAATTATACATCATATATTCGTACATTAAAAAAATAAACTTATAAGTGATAAGCCACACCACATTGCAGATTTAAACGAATACTGTGGAAGCACCCACGTACTACACACAAAAAACATATCAAAAACAAGGATACTGTCATATCTATTATATGTTTCTTGTATATACATACAAAACACATGTAACATTCTTAATAACTTCCTCCTTTTTGACATAGGCTAAAAATAAGCTAGAAATTCGAAACTTACATTGTGTAACAACTACATGTTACAATATAAAGTAGCTTACATCAACATAAGGCTTTCGAACTAAAATCCTATATACGAGAATTTCGTTACGTTTTGGTTCGCTTGAAATAACTCTACTTCTAAAGCTTTATCAGTTCTTGCAATACAAAGACGGTGAATACTGAAATGTCAAACATTTACTATATCATATAATTTGTGATATCTCTTTATGAATGGTCTCAAATACAAACGATATTGACATTATCAAAGTGTCTTGCTTCAACTTTAGTTTGTCTCTTGGTTACTTGTAAAATTTGAAATATATTTTGAATATTTTAATAGCAGATCTAACGCATATCAGAAATAGTTAAATATTGTCTGGCTGTAGAAACAATGATTGTGGGTACACCTCCAATTAACTTAGTATTAAAATATACTTTTTTCCCTGTCCAAGCCTTAATGGTTGCACATAATAATTTTGAATTTAAAATTATTTATTTAAATACGCAAGTAAGTACATTTTTCTAATTCAAGTTGCATCCTGAAAATAGGAGGGTAGGCAGAGGGATTCTCGGGCTCTAATGTAAAGACACTCAGATCCCATTAAGATATTTCCATTCCCCACTTTAATCCGAATTGAAATATTGCGTGTTGAGTGGCGCAATGCAATGTCGCATTTTGTCTCGGTACTAAAAGGAGGAAAATGAGAATATTAAATACTTCATTTTCTCGAGTAAAGGTGATAATCGATACCATAATCGCTTTTACAATCGCACGTCCATGTTATTATATTATAAGTAGTATTGAAACTGTAAGGACATTTTTAAATATCACATCTTTATTTTTTTAATAAGCTTTATAAATTTCGATAATACTAATACCAAATTCTTAATCGAAATTAAAATTTTACGCTTTACTTGGGGCAAATATTATCTCGTCTCCCGCAGCTCGTGCTGATCGTGCTTACTATGCGTGGAGCGGTATATTTGCCGATCTTATCGTATAATTAACGTAGCCAGCTTAGTTGGAAGGGTTAAACAAACCTCCCACATTACCCTTTTGTTATAAAAATAAGTACATTTTGCATGTAAGTTACTTATGTAATTATCTTGCTTCGTACTCTGTATTATGTATTCGAATATTTAAAGTTTGTTTTTCTTCTTAATCTTCAAATTTATTCGATGGTTATGGGCTTGATTTACTCTATTTGTAATTTATTCGCGTTTATAGAAATTAATAATTAAGTTCTGCTACTAAACACTCATATTGGCCTTCTTTTTGCCTACTCTGCTATATGCACGAAAAAGTATGTATTTCTTTATTATAAATATAAGAGAAGTAACAGAACATATAGTTTGAAATCTAGTATTAATTAGCTTAAGTTTTATTCTACGATTATATAAGTCAATTAAAACAATAAGTTGAATGAAATATTTATTGAAATTACAAGTAATATGTCCATAGACATACATATTTAATTATTATTTTTTGCTTCACGTTGTATCCTTTACATGGCAAGTTAGGCAGAGAGAACTTCGGAAACCTAATGTAAAGACTCTCCGTTCTCATTAAGACACTTCGGTTCCCCATTTTTTATTCAATAAATATAAAGAAATTTTGTAAAAGTTATGTACTTATTATTTAATATTAGTTTTCTTTTTCCATCAGTCATCGGATCGAGAGCGTACTTGTATGAAATAAGTCGATTGAGAACGAAATAATAAGGTCCGGCTTTACAATAGTCTTTATATTACGAAAATCTCCGAGATTATTTTTGTAACGTAAACTTGATTTCAATATTTTAATAACCCCTAATATTTGGATAGAGGTTTACAAATATTGTTTTTTTAAATATTTATATTAAAAAAGTTGAAACTTTATCTTACATGGTGATTTTGTCGGAACGTGCTAGCTTGGACGTTTATATTAATAACTAGCTGTTACCCGCGACTTCGTCCGCTTTGACTATTTTGGTCATAGTGACTTACACATAAAATATAGATATATGCTGTCGCGGACCTTTATTTAGAACTATTTAAGATAAATAATCCTACAGTAATCTACCTATAATTATCTTTGTGTAACTCCAACGATAAAAAAAGTTTTTTTAAAAATCGGTGTTCCCATCTTCGAGTTATCTTAGAAACATACTTAATACGTATGTTCCTCAGATTACTCGAACCTTCTCCTTTTTTGAAGTCGGTTAATAAAATGAGATGATAGTCAGATACAGATCTCCCAATTGCGTTATTATACGAAAAATCCGCATCTGTGCCTTTAAAATTTGAGGGTTGCCCTTGATTTCTCCAGGATTCTATCATCAGATCCTGATCTCCTTACCATGGGACCAATTGTAAAATATACCCTCTCGAACAAAAAAAGAATTTTGAACATCGGTCCACCCATCTTCGAATAATCGGGGAACATACAAAAGAACCTCCTTTTTTATGTCGGTTAAAAATCCCTATAAACTTTAACTTATTCTGTTATTCTGATATCGAAGCTATATTACTGCAAAATTTCATGAAAATCCGTCCAGTAGTTTTTGCGTGAAAGAGTAACAAACATTTATAATATTAATAAGATGCCTAAAATGATTCTTATATTTTCTTTAGACATAAGGTAGTGAAACATATCTTACTAACCGTAGCTTACAAATACTTTTCTATGTGGCAGTGTTGAATTAATTCTGCATACGGTATTATTTTTTAACCGATTTCTAAACAATTTGAGACATTCTACGAAGTATGGAACTCACAACCGATTGATTTTACAATCAAACCCAAAGATTGTCACATTACGCCTATATGTATGTATCACAAAATATTTTAAGTTCCTCTTTTAAAAAAAAATTGAAGTACCCTGCTCTCAACCAGTAGCGTATATAAAGTCATCTGACAAAATTAATAGGATTTTGTTTCTATATAATACTTTGAGTATCAAAACCTTTTGTTTTTCTTTTTATAATAAAAAATACTTCGTAGCGTCCTTAGAGAATTATAGTAGAAACTAGACTTTAATAATGGCTACGTAAGTAACTGTATTGCAGTCATTAATGCCCACTTCCAAAAAAAATCACGCGATTGTAAATTAAACTAAAACTAATACTCAAGTATTATTTTTGTTAAGATAAACTTTAAAACAAAAATAAATATATTAATGTGTGTTTAATACAATTAGTTGTAGGAGGATGACAGCGGATGGATGCGAGTTGCCCAAATCGGAATGTTTGGCGCTCTACGAAGGAAGCCAACGTTCAACAATGGACAGCGATGACTGAAAAAAAAATAATTATATAGAAACAAAAAATACAATTTCAACCCTGTCGTGACACAGGGGCATAAGTGAGTTACTGTAAACGCGACAGGTTGTAGGTTCGATCGAGAGGTCCAGAAATACTTAGTAAAGATATTTGCTGTTAAAATAGGTATAATATAATGTTGTGACAAACTTTTGAATTCCAGAGAGATTGTAAGAAATGTCTTACAAGAATTTAGCAGAGTTTGAACTCGCTACAAATATGTTGGCTACTGTCCATTGTTTTGACGGCTAAAATATTTTTAGCTTTAATTTTATGTAAAATTACACAAAATTGACGGACTGAGTAGTAAACATAAATCGTTAATAAAAAATATGAAACTAAGATAAGAATTTCAAGCGCCACATCATATTTATTGTTTGAATTTAATGAATATTTATATTATACGGGTAATTACCATATAAAGAAACTAAATCTAAACTTAATATTAACAACTTATAAGTATTTAAAAATTTTAAAATATCCTTATACTTTAAATAACGAGGTCCAGTCTCACAATAGCCCATTGTGAAACTAGAACAGGCAGTTTGAGCTTACTTTAATAAGATGTACTTCAACTCAAGTCTATTTTCGCTTTATTCACTAGATTGCGCTTTACAACAGCTTAATTAGTGAATTTTTTAAGGCATAAGTGCTCCAAAAATATAGTAATCATAATTAACCCTTAAGTATGTACCAGCAGTTTATAAATATGTAATTATATTTTTTTACGCTTTTACTTGTTGAAATTGCGTGTAAAGACTGTGAGAATAGTGTGTGTATGTAATCTTATTTATATCTACAGTTTTTTCAGCTTCACGTGGTATCCTATACATGGCAGACTATGCAAAAGGAACTTGAAAACCTAGTGTTAAGACACTCCGTTCACATTAAGGCACTTTAATTTGTCCGCCGAATTTTAGGCATACGTGTTTAGTGGCGGAAGTTATTGCCGCGGTTTGCCTTGTCACCAGAGTGAAGAAATGAAAATATCTAATAACTCAGTGTCTCGAATAGGAATTGAACCCACTACCAGTCCGGTCTCTATCGCACGCGTGTGCCCCTGCGTTACGACAGGCCTCTACTCGTATGTATTTACCTACATTTTTTAATCTACCAATTTATATATAGAAAACTTTTACCGTACGTGTTACTATGTAATAAACAACGCACAGACAAAACTAAAAATGTTGAAATATGAAATTCGTATAAATAAAAATGTTAAATGGTAGTGCTAATAATGTTAAATGGTAGTGCTAATATTTATTAAAATTTTGATAAATTTTTTGATTTCAATTTTACGTATTAAAATCCACGCAAGCAAAATTGGACGTTAGGACTAGTTAAGTATAAAAAAATGAAATACATAAAAGATACTATGTTGTAATAATATTATAGGTTGGTAGACAAAGAAAACCAAGTAAAGTCAAAAAAAAATATATGCAAATTAACAAAATCACTAAAAATTCTGCATATAAATCAAAGTGCCTAGAATGTTCAGTAAGTCTCACTACTAGGTCAAGCACAATTTAGTGTTCATCCATTTCGTACGCAGCTGAACTTTTTCATGTTTCGAACTTGCCCGACACCAGCTGTCTACAGTCTTCGGATTACAAATTTGTACAATTTCATGCTATAGTTCTGTAGTTTGTGCTCAAGAGATAAATTTGAAGTTTCTTTAGTAGTCAAAGCTAAAAGTTATTGATTTCATTTTCTGTAAATTTTAAAAATTATTGTTAAATTTAAATATTGTGTTAATTTTCAAATTTCACGCTGTATTCCGCACATGGCAGCATAGACAGAGGGAACTTGAGAACCTAGTGTTAAGACACTCCGTTCCGCTCCCCACTTTCGGACGAATTTGGAGGCATTTAGTGTTGAGTGGCGCAGCTCAACGCTGCTTTTTGCCTTGTTATCAAAGCGAAAAAATGTAAATATTAAAAGCTACTTTTGAAAATATTAAATATTTAATTTCTTCTAGTGAGTACCGAACCGACAACCTGTTGCGTTTACAGTCACACGCTTATGTTTGTGCCACGATAGGCCACAAATAGTTAATACATTTTTAAATAAACTATTTCAAGCAACAAAAACAGCAATATACTAAACAATTTTCTTGAAAAGGACACACAATGCAGTATTTTAGAAAACATATTATTTTAAAGTTTAAGCAACATAAATGTTTGCCTGAGAAGAAGCAATAGCCTCGTATTACGCCTTATAGTAAAGCTCGAAAAATATCCCTACGGAGCTACTAGCTCTCAATAATATTACCTCAAATATGTAAAGCGTTATCTAAAATAAAATAAATCAATTTGAATATAGAATCTCGTTTATTCAGTGTGAATAAAATACTTTTTACCGAAACACATTTGGACAATGTCAAAAACCGAACATTTATGAAATGGCTAAATTGTCAATTTATTTTAGTGCTTTTTTGAGAAATAATTAAGTATTATATTTATTTATAAAATATACTGATTTAATTTACTATTAGAAGAGTATTCCATTTCTTCGCTCTGGTAACAATGCTAAGCGTAGCATAGCGGTCCGACAATCACCGCACAATGACAAATTCAGCGGAAACGGAAGTGTTTTAAGATTAGGTTCCAAAGTTCCCTCTGCCTACCTCCACATTTGTGAAATACAGCGTAAAGCTGAAAAAGAAACATGTTCGTGTAACTACAAGTACAAAATTGATACCCATGTACTTATAGTTTTATAAGATGACGGATGTACAACGACGGTCGAGTAATAAGTTTAAACTGCACTTCGCTACAAATGGTACATGTTTGCGTACTTTGTTCTATTGCCCGCTTCACTTCTATAAATCTATGCGCTTCAAAATCATTATATCTGATTTTACATTCCATTGTTTCTGTTTTGCCATTTGTCTTTTATTTCACAATAACCTATGTAATGTCTTACAAGACATTTCATTATTTATACATAAAGAAGCCTTCGGAACTCTTTCATTTTTATTTATACTTCTTTAAATCATCTCGCGAGCGTTGAAAACTGATAATTTCATTATGATTATTTATAATGACTTATTTTACTTTATTTTGTTTAAATTTCGTTGTAAACAAAAATATAAAATAAGTCATAAATCATGATTTAGTCTATAATTTTGCAATGCTTAAAAAAAGTACACAATTTTATTAGAATATCATGCCATTCGTTACGATTTCAATAGATAAAAATATTATTAGGATCTATTAAACAAAAAGTAAAAAGCGAAAAATACACGTTATTTACATTTGAATCTGTGCAATTTCCCAAAAAATGTGATCTCGAGGCGTTAAGATCGTCTTAACAAAATTATTTAAAGACTTAGAGCGGATAACAGCATCCCTTCTTATCTAATTTTAGATTCACACAAAGTTCAGCTGAAAATTAATTTTCTTAAAAAGTGCGATTCAGATCAATATCCCATTTACCTTCTTATAATCTCTTTTTATGGAATACCCAAAAACAGAGAACGACTTTACTATCGGGACTCGCGAAAATAACAAACACTTGAATATTAACAAAAGATGAATATCATTCAAAAGGAAATGATGAAACAAAAAATATAAATATTTCATACAAATCCGATAAAAAGCTTTGAAGCCATATTATAGTTCAAAGATCTTGGCCTTAATCGTGTAAAGATAACATCTTCAAATAGACTTGCTCTTGAAATCTGTTTCTGGCAATCGCTAGGTATAGTATCACTTGATTGCGCCCACGTCTGTATTACTCAAGACTATTTATAAATAAATTTAGGAACTTACGATTATGTTTATTTATCAAGTATACGAATATATTATAAATAAATCTTTTAGTAAGGAACAAAGATAAAGAAAAAATTTAACCCTTTTCAATATTCTGTGTAATATTGTCTGTGCTATTTTCATGCTAAATATAACTTGAAATTATCAATATTTAAAATATTTTTTTGAAGGGAACATGGGAGCCTAGTGTAAAGACACACGGTTCCATTCCCCATTTTCCACCAAATCCGAGGCATTTCGTGTTGAATGCCGTGCTTTGCCTTGTTTTTAACAATTAATTAATGAAATATTTAATTTCCTCGAGCGAGGTAGAACTTTTAACCTGTGGTGTTTATACATATATAAAATACATTTACCCATTTAATAATTTCTTATTTTCATTCTTCGAAGCCGTCGTGACGCAACAGTATAGCTGGATCGACTTACAACGGTCGTGAGTTCAATTTCCGCTAGGAGCAATTAAATATTTTCATATTATTTGCTAACAAGACAGCGTGCTATTGAGTTTTGCCGCTCAACATACAATGTCTCGAGAATTAGGCAAAAAAAAATTATCACTGAAGTGAAGGTCAGGGTATTGTGTCACTGGATGTTCTGTTTTTATCGCGAATGAATATAAAACACTTATCCTAGAATATTATTATGCTTAAATTCGTTTAAATTAATATATAAGTATAAACTTGGACTTTACTCTTGCAATGCTCTATGATTCTTAGAATACATATTTCATAAATGTTTTTACTTTTTATAGCTAGCTAGGTAATAAGAAATATAATTTAACATTTTTTATACATCGATTTATCAATTTTAATACAGAAATGAATAAGACAAAATAATTATAAATCATTAACTTAATAGTTTTTGCTAAAAATTGCAGTTATTGTATTTCTAAGAGCTGAAACCTTAACATAGGAATCTACACTGCTGTCCTTAAGTATAATTAAATCGACACAGATCCATATACACTTAGCATTCGAGCAAGAACCTGCGAATACAACGACGTAATACTATTTTCTTGCTAATGTAGTCATAGTCAGTACGGTAGTAACATTTGAAGCGTAATGGCGTACGCTAGCTAATATTAAACTTGCGTTTCCCGCCTAATATCGTGAATGTTCACAAAAATGTATGAAATATTAATGTGGTCTAGTGTTGAGGTGAAAAGAGAATTTTTGTAATCTTTTATATCGAGATGTAAGTTTTTTTTATTTTAAATTTATTTAACGAGATTTATATTATATATTATGACAATCGTTTTTTTCTTTATAGTTTTTTAAGACGACAATTTCTTATTAAACTTGTATTTACGATATGTTTTATTTAATACCTTTTGTGTAACTTCTACTAATACTATAAAATTTTCGTGTTTTTAAAAAAAAACTAAATTTATTTTTATTATATCACAAGTTAATTAACCTCTTTATTTATTATTATAGAAAAAAATATATGACTTGACGTTACGACAATGCCAATTATTAATAGGTACTACTTTAGATTACACAGATAATTATAAAGATACCTCATATAAAAAAGATATATTTAATTATAATTCATGCATTCAAGATTAAAAAAATTCTATTCACTTAAATCAAATATATAAAAAATATATACATTATCATACATTTAGTTTATTTTAAATATATATGTAATACATACATAAATACATGTAAAATGGCTTATCAAAAGTAAATAATACTACTATTAAATATATTGAACTAAAATAAGCTTTAACGTAAGGTCGTTAAGTCCTAAATTGCTCATATAGGTAATATGTAACACATGGTAGAGCATTGTGTACTGATGTTGGCCTTGTATACAAAAGTAACGCTACTGATACGTCATCGTAGAAAACATACTAACAATATATGTTTGCCTTTTTAAAGCACCTATACAACTGACTAATATTAGATACAAATAAGTTATATACCAGCGAAGTGGCACAGCGTAAACGTGGCGGTTGTGGATTCGATTCTCAACTGAGGGAATCGATTATTTTGAATTAGCTCTGGTAACAAAACGAAGCGCGGCGTTGAGTTACTTAATTCTATTACACTACCACCTGCCACGCTGCTATTTAAAGATAAAAGAAAAAATATATTAAGCAAAGTACCATAACATTTTTTAGAATATCTCATCACACATTTTATTTCAGCTTAACACTGTAACCCGCACATGGCAAGGTAGGCAAAGGTAACTTAGGAACCTAGTGGTAAAACACTCCGTTACAATTAAAACACTTCTGCTCTCCACTTTCGGCAGAATTTAAACCATTATGTGTTGACTGGCGGAAATTAACATCGTACTTCTTATTGGCATCAGAGCTTTGAGCATGTTAACAGAGCGAAGTAATGAAAATTTAAAATATTTCATTTCCTCTAGTGAGATAGAACAAACAAATTTACGCCTTTACAGTCTCACACTTGTACTCTTGCGCCACTACAGGCATTACTGCTACTCACTTGTGGATTAAAATTACAGTAGAAACCTATGTATATACTTTATTTTTATTTTCAACGTCATACATGTATGATGATTAATACCGGTTATACAGAGTACGACAATTCATTTAGCCACTTATTCCCCACACTCGTTGAACCAAATACTACATGACAGGGCGGAGAGCGATGAACGAAGTGCTTTTCTCTCTACCTACCCTGATATATATAGTATAAAGCCGATAAAAATATATTTATATACATAAAATATCTATATGTTACTCAAATAACCTTCAAATAGTTATATAAAACAATGTATATATACATATTTTTCATTTATACTGATTTTAATATTATAAAATACTAATTTACGATTTTTGAATACAAAATACTTCGGCTTTCAACGACATACTAAGTAGTGAATTATCTCTACTTGGTATGTTGTTGAAAGCCGAAGTTTTTTGTATTCAAAAATCGTAAATTAGTATTTTATAATATTAAAAAAGTGAAGTATCTTTTTACGTATAAAAACTGTGTATGCATTTAAATTCTGCCGCATTTCTTGGGGAAAATTAAAGCTTACGTGTTTTTTTAAGTACTGATATCCCATGCCTTTTTTTAATGTGCGATCTTCGAAATTATTAATTAAAATTAAGTTTATGACTCTCGGTATGTTATAATTTTGCTATATAAATTATACTTTTAAACTATAGTATATGCTTCTAAAACTGGATTTGATATCGATCACATTGATGTGGGAGGGCTTGTGTTTGCATTACGTATAGGAGCGAATGGATGTTACAGTTAATCACTGTATCATTGAAGAGAAGTGCAACGTTGAACACTTTACTTTATAACTTTAAGTAGACTGAAATGTTACATTAATAGGTTCATTTCATCTATATTTAATAGACATTCCATAATTATATAGCTTAATGTTATTTACTCAACACACAATGCCTCAAATTCGGCGGAAAGTTTGGAACGGGACAGAGTGTCTAAACTCTAGGTTCCCAAGTTCCCTCTGCCCTGTCATGTGCGGGAGGCGTGACATTGAAAATAAAACATAGTTTTTATAAGCTCAATATCGTCAAAAATATATTTTAATCTATTTTTCTTATAATCCTAATTTAGATTTTAGCTAAAAGAGTCTGTGGCACGAAATAACACTTCCGCTTTTATACAAAGCCTGTAGCATTGAGTCACCGCAAATTCTAAGCCATTATTTTAATACATTTGGTAAAACGATTGAAAAAAGGCCAAAGAACTATTAATAAATAGAGTACTTGGTCACGACCGTGACTATCGATAATCGCATGGAAATGTAACCTTGGCGCTTTATCATCTTAGCCATATAAAAATCTTATATGAGCGAGTCATGTTTATACTGTATATTTGTATATATTTTGTTGCCTTGACCTCCTTGTACATAACTAAGAGGACTGCATACATTATTATGCATTTTAATTAAAATGTAAGAAACTGTACAACTATAATATAATGGAGCTATAAACCTTCATAATGTAATTTCATAAGAAATTAATAAAAATATTATTTGTTATTTAAATTTATTTTCTATAAAATTTATTTTAATATTTTTTATAAAACTGAGGCTTGTCGTGGCGCAGAAGCTCAAATATGGGACTACAAATGTTACAGGGTGTGAGTTCTATTCCTACAGAAGAAAAAGAAATATTTAATATTTTACTTTCCTGAACTGAGAAATAAGCTTGTTACCTTCGCTATGATAAAACAATGTATTTTTACCGTATTATATAACTCAGTAAAAACATATAGCATCAGAAACTAAAATGAGGTTTAAGGCCTATTTAAAAATAAGTCACGTACTCTTTGATTTTCCGAGGTATATGAACTAATTTAGCCAAGATTGAACCAATATCTCAAGATATACGATCTGACAGCGACCACTGGGGAATTGCCTGCAGTATATTGCCTTACCGAGTTTCATATTGTAAAACATCTTTGTGCTAATAAAAATTCTTTTATAAATTTTCGCCTTCCTCTTTCTTTTAAATTAAAGTTTGGAATCTATCGATGATTATACTTTTCCTTATAAAAGCAAAATATTATATTAAAAGCTTAAAATTTTAATATTTTGAGTTTTTTTCACACAATCTTAGACTTCATTTAAACTTCGAGTATTTGCCCATTTTATAAAATGAGTAAAAAGATGAAGAGAAATAAAATTCAAGATTTTAAACAAACAGATTTGCTACGCAGAATAAAATAAAAACTAACCATTTTTTATTTCTTACATTCATAACTGGTTTTTTAATGTTAAGTGCTTAAGCGCATGCCAGTTTATAGCCAAAACATAGATACTTATGTTGATATTAATTACTATCCGCGAGTAAAACATTTCGATATCTTTATTTCTCTTAATAATCTTTTCTAATAAATATTTTCATATTTTTCATAATATTTTTTGATTTTACTAAAGCTTTATAACACAATACAAAGTGAACATAAGGTTTTGGCTCCACTCCTCACTTTGTCTAACTACTCATATAAAGTACTGATAAATATTCTATCACGTAAATAATATTGATGCCTGAATGTTATTGTATTGTTGCTTAAATTGTATATATGTATGTGTATATGTATATATATATATATATATATATATATATATATATATATATATATGTA
>DWMZ01003484.1:0-12688 GCA_018249855.1 Eueides tales michaeli | reverse complement strand
GTGACATTTCGTGATTTTGTGATGACCCCCCCTCCCCCTCCCCCTCGAACCTCATGTGATTAATGGACGGCCCCTTGCTAGTAATAAAATGAAATAAAAAAATTTGAATGATTAAGTGCATATCAATATAGATAACCATACAAAAATAATTAGCAAATTTTCACTAAATCCATTAAAAAAATATAAAAATATAGATAAAGCGGGCGAAGCCGCGCGCGTTCTCTATCATAAAACAAAAATCACCAAGCTGTTACTCTGCATATATACTCAAAAAGATTATAAGACCTTATCGGGATTAGAGCAGAGGTAAATTTAAGATGCGACAAAGCTTGCCAAGAATTAAGACTTGAAAATATATGTACAGCTTCAATATTTAATTATGGCTATAGAATACTTTGTTGGTACTTGGATGTGCTCGTATTAAGTACCTATTAAAACAGGCCAGTCGTAACGCAGGCACAAGTGTGAGACTGTAAGCACGATAGGTTGTGGGTTCGATACCTATTCGTGGAAATGAAATGTTTAATTTTTCATTTCGACGCTACCCAAAACGCTTCATCCAAAATTCTGTGAAAAGTGGGGTAAGGAAGTATCTTGATGGGAACGGAGTGTCTCAACACTAGGTTACCAAGTTCTCTCTGCCTTAGTAAATATTAAATATATCGTAGGCTATTATATTTATATGCACGTACGGTCTCTACGCGGCCTTAACTTTGGCATCTTTTTGCAACATCCTCAATAGACTGAATAATTAAAGTGCAACTAATTCATATTCAGCCGGTACTTCGTTCAATAGTTTTTAATTTTGCCTTGTAGAATGTTAATGTATGGTGAAGAATAAAAAAGATTTTAAAAAAATATTTAATTAGATTAAATTAGTAAGAGAAGAAGGGGGATATTTCGGTACGATACTGGAGAAGGGCCAGGTATAGCTTGAGGACCCCCTGAAGGGTGTGTACAAAGAGGTTGATGACTTGGCGGAAGAGGTAGCGTTTGTCTCTCCGTTCTCTCTACCTACCACGTTAGCGTGAAGCTAAGTAAGATTATATTAGAAGCCGTCGTGGTGCAGCACGAACGCGCTTCTAAAACGCGACGATTGTGGGGTGCGGTTACCAATCGGGATTCCCCCAATTTAATCTATAATTATAATAAATTTATAACTGATGACTGTCTGTACATGGAAAATATATTAAAAAATATTTTATAGGAGACGTTTGTTATTGTGATAGGACTTAAAATAGTCATTTTTTTGTTTTGTACATCTGCAGGTTTGTACTGCGCAATCTCACAAACGGCTAACCCGATTTAAATGCAGTTTTCACTATTATATTTTGGCAATCTTTCTCCTACACAATGTTTGTCTTCCCATGTAGGAACTCCCAGTGTTGAACAATGGGGCCAAGCTTGGATCTATATTGGGCCACCAAGCCTCGGCTTTTCAATGCTGGCCCAGGCTTGGATTGACCTTGGGCAAATGCACCTCGATTTGTTTTTTTTGTTGGATCAACCTCGAACCAGCCTTGATCAACCAAGCCCCGGCTTTTCGATGCTAGCCCAAACTCTAGCCAGTCTTGATCAACCGAGCCTCGGCTTTTCGATGATAGCCCAAACTCTAGCCAGTCTTGATCAACCGAGCCTCGGCTACACTCGATGTTAGCCCAAGCTCGGACAGCCTTGATCAACCGAGCCTTGGTTATTCGATACTAGCCCAAACCATGGCCAGTCTTGATCATCCGAGTCTTGGCTATTCGTTTCTAGCCCTTGAGGTACTCATAAGTAATGTTAGCTAAATAGATTTTAGTTTTCATTATGAGAAAAAAAAACAATTGAAGGAAAAAGTAACGATTGAAAATGATTACTATTATGTTTGTTTAGATAATAACTATCAATTATAAATTTTAACTTAGTATAAGAAATAATGATATTTATAAATATCAAATAGAAAAATATCTATTTATAATTTAGATTTAATTATATTAATTAATTGTCTTGAGACACTCGTTTCGCTTCCGTTCCCCACTTTCCGCCGAATTTGAGATATTGCGTGTTAAGTGGCGGAACGCATCGTCGCGCTTTGCCTTAATACCAGAACGAAGAAATAAAACATTCAATATTAAAATTGAAAATATTAATCAAAATAGTAAGATATCTTTGAGTGGGGATCGAACATGCTTCACTAAAAAAATGAACACACACACGTACAAAAATGATACATAAAAAATGATATTTATAATACAGACAACATACAAATATATATACTTATATATCGATACAAAGCAACGGCTGAAGAACAAAATATGACAAGTATGAACATGTTCATACTTGTTACTTTTGTTCTTTCTATTAGTGATGCGAACTTAGGGGATTTTTCCCTAAATTTAGGGAAAAAAATTAGGTGAGGGGAACTTTTAGCGTAACAATTATTTAGGGTATTATTTAGCAAAAACATGAGAATGTTTTCTGTCAACTAACTTTTAAAAAAAAATTGAAACATCTTTGAAAACGTATTTATAAATTAAATATATAGAATTGTCATGGCACTCGTAGCCTGGTACCCTCTGTAGTTCGACAATTATTACTGCTTTCTCTGTAGTTTAAATAATTAAATTCAGTAAATGGAGTAAAAACTTTTTTAAAACAATAAATAATACCCAAACTTAGTAAAAACTCAGCAACGTCCTACTTTTTTGCATATTTCTGAATATACACCCTATTTAGAAATATATAAAAAAGTGGGAAAGAGGGGATGGACTTACAAGTTTGTAATAGGCAGATTTAAAAATTTATTGTCACTTGAGTATTTCAATCTTTATCAAATGCCTTATCTTATACCGTTCGTTAAAAAAATAATTGGTACATTTTAATATCATAGAAAATTAAAAAAGGTAAAGATTTATGTTAGGTACATTAAGTAAAAAAATATCACAAAAAATCAGGCATTTTAGTTTGAATTTATGCGGTTTTGAATATGCTTATTGCATCGGGGAAAAATTTTTGACCAGTTGGCATCACTGTTTTCTATTCGTTATTTAAATTTATATTTAGTGTTAATAATTTTTCGTGAGTGAAGTCTGTCTCTAACCTTTGGGTTAATGTGTTCTGTGCCTCAAACAGTATCAAGTGCGTCTAGGTCGGCAGTAATTTGTGCAGTCATATATTTTGTCATGAAACTGCCTAGATTATATATTTTTAAATAGTGCCCGATTCTGTAGCTTTGTTTGTTATTGTACAATTTGAAGAATTAATAAATAAAAAGAAAACTGTGGAGTTATTACCAATTTTTTGGCTGTTAGATGATAATAGCAAGTGTTATTTTCCGGCTAAAACGATTACGACAAAGTTGAAAAATGGGTGGAAAATCAACATATTCCTGAGGTAATATGGTCGACATATCCTGCATTATCCTTTCGAAAGCACGTAAGTTATAATGTAATAAATATTTATATTGTACTTATTTGAATAATTGTTCAATAATTAACTCTCATTTATGACAATTATTACTGCTTTCTTTGATAAATATTTTATTATGATAGTCAATATTTAAATTATTGTATTCGTTATTTTAGAACATTATGAACAAGGATTACGACGCTTAAAAAGGTCATTAAAGAAAAAAGACATGAACTCTTCCGACAGTGATGGTATTAATCAGGTTCCCGCAGATGCAGAACCACTTTTATTGGACCCTCAACATGTTTCAAAAGCATTGTCGCAATCGAAACCTCTATTTATAAATAATAAAAATATTCTCGAAACAATCTTTGAAAATCATGCGGATATGGCAGATCCATCAAGTGAACAACCAATAAGTCTTAACAATAAAGGTATATATAATTATCGTAGATCACCTATCATTGTAAAGAGAAAAAATTGCCGTTTCTAAAGAAAATTATTTGCTATAAATTAAAAAAAATAGTGTAGCTAATGTTTTTTTAACATTGAAAACCTTCTTGTAATGCAAAATGCATTATCATATAAAATTCTATATTATTTATATATATCATAATATTATTTATTTTTATCAAATTTTATTTCTATATATATGTAAGTGAATTATATATTTTAGCTATAGAAGATTTGAAACAGTTTATTAAAAGAGAAATTAATAATGCTAAGAGGAGCCTTCTCTATGATTTAGATCAAAAAATAAACTTAATAAAATTAGAAGTATCACAGTGCCCAGGTGTACTAAGAAAACCAGAACACTGAAAAATTATCAGACAACGACGGAGGATTAAGGACAGAGATGGTGACCCAAGTCTAAGATTAAAAATCTAATAAAATTGTATGTTAAATTTATAAGTATTATAACACAGTTTCTTTTAATGTTCAATTGTTAATAATTAACTTCATTTTATTTATAAAAATAAACTAATTAATATTTTTTCAATTTGTGTCTTATTATAATTATTGTAATGTTATTACTATATTATATTACTAATTAAATATTTTTTACATTATTTACAAATTAAGAAACTAAAGTCAATTTTTATAAGCAAAGCTGGCTTAATTTGTAGTTAAGCCTTGGGTCAGTGGTAATTGCAGGCCTAGGTCCAAGCTATAATCCAACCGTGGGCCAACATTTATTGTCAGCCTTGGTCCAAGCTATAGCTCAGCCATGGACCAGCATTTATTGCCAGCTTTGGTCCAAGGTATATTCCAGTCTTGGGTCAGCATTTATTGCCAGCCTTGGGCCAGCATTTATTGCCAGCCTTGGGTCAGCAATTATTGCCGACCTTGGGCTAGCATTTGTTGCCAGCCTTGGCTCAGTGCTATGCACCAAGCTTTGGCCTTAGTTATCATCCCAATCTTTAAACTAGATTGGGTCGATGTGGGTTTGCAATTTCGGGCCAAGCTAGAGAGGGATCGGCGCAGGCTTGGACCAATAATGGGCCCATCGTCATTTCCTACATGGGTTATTGAAATCGGTTAATAAAAAGTTATGTCAATTTAAAATATTTAGTTGGACCAAAGGGCTACAAAAAATTTATTCAATTTAGTTGAAATCTTAATTTTCTTTCGTTAGATATGGTCTTACAAGTGATAATGTTATTAGAACAAGAAGGTAATTAAGATTAGTAAATAAAATTATGTGGATTCCAGCGGGCGAAGCCGCGGGCCAGTCGCTTGTATTTAATATATTAATTTCCACACTCTACTATAGCTTCACACTGTATCCCGCACGAGGCAGGGTAGGCAGAGGGAACCCGGGAACCTAGTGCCAAGACAGTTCGTTCCACTTCCGTTCCCTACTTTCCGCCGAATTTGAGGCATTGCGTGTTGAGTGGCGAAATTCAACGCCGCGCTTTGCCTCATTACCAGAGCGAAGAAATGAAACATTAAATATTTAAATTGAAAATATTCAGTATTTCATTTCCTCGAATGGGGATCGAACCCAGAACCTGTCGGTTACAGTCACATACTTGTGCCGCTGCGCCACGACAGGCCTCAAATATAACAAATTGAAACGATAAAAGCGAGATAATCGCGCACATGTATATACCTACGGTAATTTGAACCATACATACATACAGCTTAAACTACGAACTACCTTTTTATAAAGTCGATTAACAATACTATAATAAAAAAATAACCAACTCGATTGACTTAATACGCTATAAAGCATTCGGAGATATGAACGATGGGTCATAAATAAAACAAAACTTATAGGATAATCGGTAGTGCAATATCAATGCTCGACTTTAAAAGGAAAATGATTTGTGTGATTCAAATTGTATGCAGAAGGACATACTTACGTTCAATTTATGAAAGGTTGGACTTGGGTGGAATTTTAAGCCGCAAAGTGAACGAATGAATAGAAATATATAACGTTAAGGTATCGGGTTCGATTCTTACACGGGGGAAAAAATATTTTGATCTGGTAACAAAACAAAACGAAATGTAGGGCGGGAACAGAGTGTAAAAAAAATCAATGATAATCTTATCTAAAGAATGTCTATTGTTTATATATACACATACACTTACACAAACACACACACACACACACACACACACACATATATATATATATATATATATATATATATATATATATATATATATATATATATATATATATATATATATATATATATATATATATATATATATATATATATATTGCCTTGGCTTTTGTCTTAAACTCACATTGTAAATCAGTAATAACCATCCCCCAATGTACTTTACTAGTCCGGTGAGCACTGGGAACCTCATATGTATATTCTTTACGTAACTACTCCTTTTATTATGTTAACAACGTCACTTATTTTACTTTTGCTTCATTTAATAAAAATGGAAGAAACGTCTGTTCTGAGCCCAACCAAAGTCCCCACTAGAGAAAATAAAATATATAACAATGTCATTTCTTGAAAAACATGCAATGCCTCCAGAAATCGATACAAAGTGAGGAATTCAATATATAATATATCATAAAAATAACAAGTCTTTTATACGTTATTTAACAATACCGATAAAAGATAAAAATCGATATCGACTTATCGATTTTAGCCGATATTTAACGGTTCCGTTATATCACATTACCGTAATCACATCCGTTTTAAATATTAATTTGTGAATCCATTTATTTATAAATTTATCAACAATTGCGGTCACCAGATTGTTCTAATAAATAACAGTATTTTAAAACATATTACTGCACTCAATTAGCATCTGTAAGAAATCTGGCTGCGTTACTATGTAATTCCTAGATCACGAGCTGTTTGTTTGTTTGACTGTAGGTATATCGTATATTCTCATACATGACGTCAGTTTTGTATGGACTAATGTGATAGTGATATTATATAAAGCAATCGTTGGTAGTGAATAGTGCAAAGTGCAGGGATTTATTTTATATTGGCTGGCCGTTGCTGGCCGTTCGTGGTGGTAGCAATTTAGACCAACATAATACAAACAAATTGAATTTAACTATGAGGAAATGTTTCAAAAACACAATAGTGAAAACTGCATTTAAATCGGTTAAGACGTCTTTGATTAACTCAAACAAATGCACAGACAAACAAATAATCAAACAAAATCAGATTTATCAAAATAAATAATTTAATTTTTTACACAACTACTTTTTAGCTTTTTTTTTGTAACTATTTTTTATTTTCACTCATCAGGAAATTCACATTATATATTCAATGGCTTAAATACAGCGGAAAGTGAGAAACGGAAGGGAGTGTAATAACAGGTAGGTTCCCAAGTCCCCTCTGCCTACACTGCCACGTGCAGGTTACAGTGTGAAGCGAAAAAAATAGGAAAAACTATGACAAAAACAACATTTAACTAAATAGGTATATATCACAATAATTATTGAGTTACCATCTCAGAACGATAATTACTGTACTGTAATGAGATTTTAAATGACACGTGCACGATGTAATCGTAATAGAAATTAGCACATAATTAAAATGGACCGTTCATATTTTATTATTCTTCTTAAAATAACCTTGCACAAGTAAATTAAGGAAATATTCATTTTGGAGGAATGAATTATATTTATTTCTGTGATCTATATAGACATTTTGTTTTTCGCCACTCAACACAAAATTCGTCGAAATGAGTGGGGAATGAATGTGTCTTAATGGAAACTTAAAATGGAGTGTCTTAAAATTAAGTTCCCAGGTTCCCTATACTATGTGCCCGATACAATGTTAAACTAAAAATATTATCACAAGCTAACTACACCACGCTCAGCTCACACATCCACACCCTATACAGTTACAAGGGATATTCACTTGTACAAATTAAATCACACTCGTATTTCATCATATGGTTTACAGCTGGAATTATATGCGATTACCGTAATTGTGAAATTTACCACATCATAGTGTATATCCTCCACGCCCACGGGATGCCGATCCCGTGACTTGGCCCAGGTGTTTGTGAGGGCTCAATGCCATTAAGGAGGTCAGCTGTTTCCCTTTGTTTGTTTTAAAAGTAGATACAGTTTGGTCATATAATATATGTAATATATAATTCAGTACAATTTTTTAACCTATAATTCAGAAGAGGTGTTATATGTTTGACATATATGTGTGCATGTCTGTGGCACCGCTCCTTAATGAGGGTTTATTCATTTAAGTGTAGATTTTTAATAGCAGATTAAAGATCTGCAAGTTCTTTGCTGTGATGAAGATGATCTTTTGAGTCGGAAGTTTTTAATTTTATATTTACTTATTTATTTGCTTTACAAAAGCATGTTGCGACATAAAATTATCTCTACTTGAAGATGACAATTATCTCTACTTGAAGATGACTTTTTTATTCATAAAGCTGATTGCACTTCTACACATAAAAATGAATAGGGAACCTAGTATCTAACAAGGAATATTTATTTTTCTTCACGCTTTATCCCGGACATAGGAGAGTAGGCAGAGAGAACTTGGAAATGCATCGTTCACATTAATATGCTTCCGTTTTATATTTTCCGCCGAATTTAAGGCATTGCGTGTTGAACGGCGCCGCATTTTTCTTTGTAACCAGAACTAGAAAATAAAGATATTCAATATTTAAATTCGAGTGGATATCGAACATACAACCCGCAACAGTCGCACGCTTGGGCCTCTGTGCCACGTTAACCCAAGGTTCCCAAGTTCCCTCTGCTCTATCATGCTATTTACAGGATATAGCGTGAAGACATAAAAGCCAAATAATATTCTTTCTATTTATTTCCTACATTTAAACCGAGACTGATCTAATTTAATCGGCGCTGATACAAATAACTCCGTAGACCGGTTTACCTCCAGCATCGCGTGTTGTACGCCATTATTGTCAAGTTCGACTCAATCAGTGAACTTCAGGGTTCATAATGTACACTTTTGTATTTTATAAAAAATAAATTAATATTGTATAATAAAGTGTAGGGAGAAAAAGTTTCCTATACATTATATACTAAGAAATATTAAGCTTCACGCTGTATCCCGCACATGGCAGGGTAGGCAGAGGGAACTTGGTAACCTAGTGTCTTAAACACTCCGTTGCACTTCTGTTCCCCAATTTCCACCAATTTTGAGGTGTTGAGTGGCGGATCTCAACGCTGTGCTTTTGCCTTATTACCAGAGCGAAGAAATAAAACATTAAATATTTAAATTGAAAATATTACATATTCATTTCCTAGAATGGGGATCGAGCCGACAACCTGTCGGCTGCAGTCTCACACTTATGCCGCTGTGCCACCACAGGCCTCTATACAAAGAATATTGATTATACCATAAAGTAATATTGCGATATTATGTATTAAATAAGATTTTAGAGTTTTTTTAAACTTGTTTAAAACAGTAATCCATGTGTTTACTTAAGAATATTGCCTTGTGAAACAATAATTAACACATGGGAAAAAATAATATTTTTTTTGGGTACATATATAAAAAAGAGAGATTGAACCCACGCTCGCTCTTAAAAACAGACGGACAGACAACATATATTTATATGTATACTAAAAAAATAACTTTTTTTAGCTTTTAGCTCTTACAACTACAATCTACTGCGCCCTTACTTCACTCAAGGTTATCCTAAATAAGAGAACCTTAGTCAAGTTGATGATTCAGCTAATTTTTAACAGGAAGCGCGTCCGAGAGGACAGTGTCGCTTACAACTGTAGAAATTATAGCGTAATTGAAGTTAATTTCAAATATTTACTGTTCAGATTAAGGATTTAGCCTCTGTTACAATTACACATCTCAGATACTTAATACAGACACGGAGTACTTAAAACATCTCCCAATTTTTTTCCTTCCCGTATTTGTCATAAAACAAAGCGTGGCGTTGAGTTCCGCCACATACCCCAAATTAGATTGGAATGTCTTAAGACAGAATGGGGGGGGGGATGTATTTTCCCTATGTGCGAGATTCAGCACAAAAAAATCTACTTTCATTTTTTATTAAAGAACTAATAAAACCAACAAAGCAAGAAGAAAACTAGAAAATTAAGATATATCTTGGTTCTCTACTCTGTGTCTATCCAATACGTCAACGCTCAATGTCTACAATAAAAATTAACTTATTACATATTTCCCTAATTGGAATGGAACCCTCGATAGTCGCCAACTACAAAAAAAAAATCAAATTCAAATATTTTTATTCAAAATAAGAAGTTACAAGCTTCGTTTTTTGAACGTCAAACAATTTACCACCAGTTCACTAAAGTTACTGCCTCAGACCTGAGAAGAACTGGCGAAAGAAACTCAGCGGGACATGTCTCTTTTTTTTAATCAACACTTCATCATATATTTGAAATAGCTTGGAGCGAGCGTTTTATTCCCAAGGCGTGTTATCATTTATAAAGTCGTTAATTTGGTAATTAACACACAAAAGTCTTTTATAGAAAATTGTCGGACGTTTTCTGGGATCCTATTTTATACCAGTGTACACCCTGTCCCATAAAAGAATTACGGACTCGATGCAATCAAGATACGGGCGCACTAAGTTTAAGCCTATTACTCAATAAAACTAACAATCACTGATAATATAAAAAAGTAGAGAAAGTAACGTTAACGAGAACGGAGGGTCGTTTTCACACTAGCGGGATACAGCGTGAAGCTGAAAAAGAAAATCGACTCGACCTTTATTGTGTACTTACTTACACGCTGCAATTTGAAGTGCATTGCACGCATTAACGCTTTAAGGATAGGATAATGAGATAACTGGCGGCTTTTAACCTCGATCTTAAACTTGTCCTGCTTGTTCAGATATCCTAGCGAAAACTGTTGTTAATTATAATTAAGGCCAAAGGAAAATGTATGCGTATATAATTATTATGTGTATATGTAGTACTTTATATTGAAAATGCCTAGAAGCCTGTCGTGGCGCAGTGGCACAAAGGTGTTACTGTAACCGACAGGTTGTGCCCCACTTGAGGAAATGATTTTTTTTTAATATTTTCAATTAAAATATTTAATGTTTTCATTTCTTCGCTCTGCTAATAAGGTAAAACGCAGCATTGAATTCCGCCACTTAACACGAAATGCCAATGCCTATACTCCGGCGGGAAGTGGAGAACGGAAGATGAAAGAAATAGAAAAATATTGAAAATATACGTCATTTTAATGATACTATAGAAGCATGATGCCCATGCTAGCAAAGTCGCAGATGAGCTAATCTTAGGGTGAAAATTCTTATGTTATTAAGATTAATATATCATTTTGTGAGTGAAGCGACTGTAAGTAGCGACAGGTAGTGAGTTCGATTTCCACTCATGGAAAATAAATATAAAAAAAATAATTTTCTCTCTCTGATATGGCGGAAAATGGGCAACGGCGTGTCATACTGAACTGAACACTAGGTTCCCAGGTTCCCTCTGCTTAACCTGTGTCATACAGTTGTAAGGATGTAAGATAATCTTTGCAATATGATCGAAGCCAGGTGTTCTATCTAACTAGGTATGTTCGTCCATTTTGTATAGAGTTTCATACATTATCCTTGTAATATGAACTGTTGCATAGATAGCGGCGGAGTGTAATCAAACGTGATATATTGAAGTCGGCACGTTCAGTTGTTAACATTAATTAGATTATATATATATATATATATATATACATATATATATATATATATATATATATATATATATATATATATATATATATATATATATATATATATATATATATATATATATATATGTATATATATATATATATATATATATATATATATAACTAGAAAAAAAAGAAATATTAATTTTTGTCAAATTTAATTTCTTATTTTTATATCTTCACTCTGGTAACAAGGCAGAGCACGGTCTTGAGTTCAGCAACTTAACACACAATGCCTCAAATTCAGTAAACGGAACGGAGTGTCCTTACATAACTTTCCAGGATTTCTCTGCCTACCCTGCCATGTGCGAAATACAATGGTATAGCTAAACAAAAACCAAAAAAAATTTTTAGGGATCATTAATATAATTTGTCTCCCCAACTTGAATTGAATGGTCCCTGGACCACCAGTGGTAATTTACAAGAGATTCCTTTAAACAAGAATATTATAAAAGAGGCTCTTGATTATAAGATGGTTCTGAATTCCAGATAAGGCCATAATTTCCGAATAAATATTATATATTATAAATATTATTAAATATTATATATTATATATTGAGGCCTGTCGTGGCGCAGCGGCACAAGCGTGTGACTGTAACCGACAGGTTCTGGGTTCGATCCGCACTCGAGGAAATGAAATATTTAATATTTTCAATTTAAAATATTTAATGTATCATTTCTTCGCTCTGGTAATAAGGCAAAGCGCGGCGTTGAGTTCCGCCACTCAACACGCAATGCCTCAAATTCGGCGGAAAGTGGGGAACGGAAGTGGAACGGAGTGTCGTAACACTAGGATTCTGCCGAATTTTGTAGAATAGAAATCGAATTTACAGTTATCACTGTTACGGTCAGGCTGTGTCATGACGTCCATGTACTTTGTTTAAATCATAATTATACAAATATATAACACAAATTAAACAATTAAAAACATATTATCCTAATGAATATCACAAGCACTAATAGCAATCACTCTAATAAGAAGATAATTACTAACAAGTGGTTCCATATAATCTCTAGTTTTATGTATATATATATAAATATATATATAAATATATATATATATATATATATATATATATATATATATATATATATATATATATATATATATATATATATATATATATATATATATATATATATATATATAT
>DWMZ01003483.1:0-12692 GCA_018249855.1 Eueides tales michaeli | reverse complement strand
AAATACCGCAACCTCGAAAACTAGTTATTTTGATTGGGACTACAAAATGGGTACATAATATACGCTAGCGAACTTAACGCGGCTTCGCACGCTTAAGTATATTATCATATTAATTATTAAAAAAAAACAAAATTAATAAAGAACTTAAGTATATGAGAGCTTATTTGTTATTCTAGTGTATAAGCTATATTACTGACAAGTTTCATCAAAATCAGTTTATTACGGAACGGTGTGTCGTAACGCTACGTTTCTTAAGTTCCTTCTGCCTATCCTGTTATGTGCGAAATACAGTGTAAAGTTGAGTGATAAATATTTAAATTATAATGGTTATCAAATTTGTTCCAATTACGCTACATCTCATTATAATTATAAGCTGGCCCATCAACATGTCTATATCAATATTATAAAATGGAAGAGTTTGTTTAGTTGGAATTATTCGTTGAAATGAGGCCCGTCGTGGAGCAGGGACACAATCGTGTGGCGTGTGCGTTATGGGTTTGATTCCCACTTAAGAAAATTAAATATTTAACATTTTCTTTAACAATTCGGCGGAAAATGGGCAACGGAAGTGGAGTTAGAACGTGTCTGTTATGTGTTTTAACACAAAATTCTCTCTGGTTACATCTACCGATTGGTATATATTATATTTAAATAATATATAATATTTAAATATTGTTCTCTTTGTCCTTTGATCATATCGAGGTAGTACCAGTTAGTGAATCTGTCTTATGTCTCATGAGTGACATATGACACATTTGGTTTTGTATTTATTTTCTTTTGACCATGCGGACGAAGCCGCAGTTAAATCCTAGTACTGTAGTATGTTAGTAAATAGGCGCAAAAGAATATATTTATACAGATCAGGTCACTCAAAAACAGCTGAGCCTTTATAATAGTTATTTAATGTAAGCAATGTCGTCACTTTGACCTAAGACTATGTTGACTTTCGGTCTTCCGTGTTTCATGATATATTATAAAAAATACTGTAACAGAGGTATGTCACTCTGTATTACAAAACTACTCTTTGTTGTTTACTAGTTTCAGAACGTAGCCTGAGATGGCATTGCCATGTTGTATGCCGGCCTAGGAACTATGCCGGAAGGAAGTGCCTTGCTGTGTCTGTTTCTAAAGTCATAATGCCTAAGCCTAAGTAATGGCTGGATAACGTGATGCAAAACATCAGAGCCAATGGACTAACCACTGAGGACTTTGAACTCCGTATAAGTCACTTGATACATTTTAATATTCTTCGACAGTCATACTTTACAACAAAAGAAGTTTTCAATTTCAATCGGTAGATCATTATCATCGGCACCCCATTGAGCTCGATATGCTGCTATTCACTTACAGCCTTTGGCAAATGTCGTCACCCCACCTACCTGGAGGATGTCCTCCATTACGATTGCCAAGGCGTGGTCTCCACTACAGAGCACCGTTATCTCAACGATCATCAGTTCTGCGACCTATTACCACTTCAACCTGCAATTTCTTTGTTCAATATCAATAAATTGGGTTCTCTCTCATTACTTCATTTCAAATCCGATCCTTTAGAAATACTCCTAGCATAGCCCTCTTTATAGCTTCTCTCTCACGCCTTTCCACGCTGCGCCAGCTTAAGTTAATGGACCAGTCGCATTGTCAGAGTCCACGTCTCAGCTTTAGCCTATTATGCTGCCCAACCAAGCTGTATTCTTATGCTAGTTTCTATCTCGGCAGTGGACAGTTAGACAAGCCAAGAAAAATTACCGTACAACTTCGAGATGTACTGCATTAAGTTTCCGGTATGATATGTTTGATGAACATTGCAAGCAGAAGGCTGAACCAAACTCCTCAGCTTATTTTACAGATCCCGCATTGATTCGACCACAATAACAATATCGTATTGATACCCGTTCTTTACAGGGTCTTGAACAAATCATCCAATGCATTAGTCAACAATTTGGAGGAGATTACATCCGCTTTACTCACAATAGCATAAATGGAATATAATTATGTTATTACTCTAGTATTTATGTAGCAATTGAATTTTATAGTTTTATAGTATGTTATTAAAATTGTAAAATATTGCAAAACCTTCATTCAGACCAAAAGTGGATGTACAAACACGCCTACTTTGTTGTTAACTAGATATCTTATTATAAATCTCGGCAGTCATCATAAAATTTCACATCAACATGAAAAATATCGATTTAATTATATATTTTATAATACAGATAATTAACTTTTTCTTAATTATTAGTTATAGAATTTCGTTAAAATACATATCAAGTGGTAAAAAGTAGTAACAATGTTAATCAGACTCGCCCATCGAGTGTTCTGTGCTAACTTTAGAAATATTAATATATCTAGGGGAAGTACATCTTTAATTTTCTAGAATTTAACCATATCAATTGCGATTATTCAGTAACATACATTTTTGGAAAATCCCAAGTTTCGCAGATTTTGTAGTACTCCGTAGTCACGAGTAGTAGAATAGCAGTCAATATAATTTTTTTTTTCAATTTCATAAGTAATTCATGTATTTTGAGACGATTTTTCGACTATTTATCACCCCAAAGGATCACCGTGCGAGCATCGAGTCTTGGGCGGTGACATGTTATGATAATGTTACTGCGTGCATAACGGTCTCTGTAGCCACATTAGTCTCTATCATTGCAACAAATTCTATAAAGGTTAAAGGCCGATTTCACCACAAAAAAATACACGCAGCTTCTGTCTGTGAGATAGCATTAATTGTCAGATTACTATCTGTAACATTATTCGTAAGCGGTAGACCAGATTTAAAAGTAACTGTAACTATATATTGGCTAAAACAAATTATCTTCAATAGATATTTCAATACGCCAAGTGAAGGTATAAGCACAGTAATATATAATCTTATGATTGCAAATCAAAACGTAATCTGCTTGAGCTTTACCTGTTGTTAAGGAAATAAGAAAACAGTCATTAGCTATATGTGGGTTACATTAAGAAACTGTTTACGCAACTTTGAGATGTACACTTGAGATTATACATTTAGACCTAGCCTCTATATCTTTAAATTTAAAATGTATATAGAAATCTTGCGAAAAATTTTAAGGATGCCAAAAAAACGACGACGCCACAATAATAAATTTAAAAGGCGTGTGATTTCGATGCGATTATAAAGAATGCGAATTCATTTTGTTTTTTTTCTTCTTTCTATTTATAACATTTGAATATTAGTTAGAAGCATACGATATTTAGTATAATATGTGCTGGTATTTATTTTTTATTATGTACCTTTTTTTCTCACATGGTCAAAAGGAAACAACTAGCTTATATGAATTTTATATTAAGCTGTCCGCACGTACCTGGGTTGGTGAAAGAAAAAAGATTCCCCACTTTTCGCCGAGTCAGTGATGGTGTCTTGTTTTTGTTGCGGAACTTAACACCGCAATATATATATACATATATATATATATATATATATATATATATATATATATATATATATATATATATATATATATATATATATATATATATATATATATATATATATATATATATGTTAATGTAGACTAGTTATATTTACATATCTATAATTTTAATGAAAATACCAACAAATTAATTCTTCTAAATGAAACAACGGGTAGTCTACCCGTGACCACGGACTACTAAAGTGGAGTGTTCACAACGTAGGGTTTCCAAAAATGTTTATAAATCAATATACGCGATTAATCCGTTTGAGATTGTTTCATTTCAATTGTTAAACTATTGCGAAAATCAAAGATATTAATAAGTAACTCTTCTCGAAGAGGTTATTATTTTTTATTGTTGAATAAATTGAAACCATAGTTTTAATCCATAAAATGTTATTTATTTTTCACTTTGCATAAAAATAATATATGCTTTTTATCACTTATTTATCATACATGCGATAATGATATGATTTAAAAGAATATAAGAAAAACATATTAGTCTATAGAATACTAGCGGTCCACCCCTTCTCTCTTTACTCACTAAATTCCGATTTGTAACGATCAAAAAGTAAGCTTAGTAATAAATCCACAGAATGTGGACAGTGACATGAAAACGGAGACCTGGCCCCCGGGTTGCCATATAGGTATACATTAAATATGTCAACATAAGTGTACCAATAACGTTTCGTTTATCGATTACTGAAAATCATAAAAATCAATATAAAATATGATATATAATTAATCTTAGCGTACGTACGTAAGTACGTTTGTATACAAATTTCTGACTATCCATAAAAAAATTGGACTCAGCAGCTTAAAAACTGATTGTTTCTCTTTTGAATATGGGGTCATGGTAAGTTTTTATTGAAGTATTAATTATATTATATTACTCATAATGCAATATCAAATGTATTAAAAATACATTAGGATAGATAAAAAAAAACGTACTTAACATGGTGTTGATTAATATGCAAATTGTAGAAATCTACAAAGTATATTGATATCATTTGCCTCAAATTCAGCGGAGAGTGGTGAACGGAAGTGGAACAGAGTGACTTAACACTAGGTTCTCAAGTTCCCTCTGACTACGCTGCCATGTGTGGGATACAGCGTGAAGCTGATAACAATTATATTTTTACTATTTTTAAAGTGTTATTCCACACTTAGGAAAGAAAAAAGCATCTCTGTAGGGAGATTTTTACAAATTTCCGCTACCCAAAGATAATTAGAATTATCGTTTGACAAGAGAGAATGCTGTTTATTAAATATTTTTACTATTTCTCCCTACAGAGATGCTGGCAACATAAATAAGTTGTAACTAGCGTATAAAAATTTCGACGGAGCTTGGTGACGACGGATGGCTTAGTGGTCAGAGTGCTTGAACGGTTTTCAAGAGGCGCAGGTTCAAATCCTGCTTCGTCCAAATTTTTATACGTTTTTAAATCTAGTATTTAACAATAATATTTTCTAATAATATAGTTAATATATATTATAGCTAAACTTATAAAAAATGTAGTCTATTTCTTAGTCTGACGTATAAACTATATTGCTGTACAGTTTCATCAAAACCTATTTCGTAGTTTTTGTAAGTGGAACAAACTTCCATCATCACAAAATTTACATCCTACTTATAGAATTATAACATACTTAACTAAATTAAGGAAAAAAGATAAAGAAAAAAACTATTTTTTAAGGCCTGTGACTGTAAATGCGACAGGTTGTGGATTCGATCCCCATCCGAGAAAATGCAATATTTAATGTTTTTAAATTAAATAGTTATTGTTTTCATTTCTTCGCTCTTGTAACCGCTACTTAACACGGTTGGGAACCTAATGTTAAGAGCGGAGTGTCTTAACACTATGTTCCCAAGTTCCCCTCCATAGAGCCATGTGCGGGATACAGCGTGAAGTAAGCGGACGTTCTGAGAACGATTTTAGATAGAACAGTAATATAGCTTATACATCATATTAATCCAAGCCATAATATAATATAAAAATTTAACAACAATTTGAAGCGGGCGAAGCCGCTAATTTATGACATTAGCAGTATAATAAAATATAATAATAACCAGGCTATTAATACATCTTATACAACATTACAGCGAGCCACGCCATTCATTTGACCCTTATTTCCCAACAGAGGTTCTACTCGTACAACGCAAGCGACGTACTCGTACAGTGGCGAAATCTTTCGAAGCATCTTCGAAAATGACATTGTGTAACGTGCGAGTGATGTTGCATACATTGCAATTTCTATTATTGTTTATTTTTGACTCGGATAGGTGTAATAGTTTAATTTTTATTATTAACTAGCGGCACGCCCGCGTCTTCGCTTGTATAAGACAATTTTATTTACTAATCTCAATTACTTTCTGATAACATAATTATTTTTAAGACAATATATCTATACATTGAAAACTAATATTTCGGCTTAATTAATAACATTTTATAGCAATTTTCTCGAAAAAAAGTATTTTATTTAATTTAACGTCGTTTGATTTATTTATTAACTGATTGTAAAATAAAACAAACGCTGGATTGAAGGAAACTTACCATAGTGAAAACTACATTTTAATATGGTTAGCCGTTTCTTCCGAGATTAGTGTGTATACATGCACAGACAAACAGACAAAAAAAAATTAAAATCATTATTTTGGGCCCTAATACATTAATCCCGGTCCCGTATAAGATGTTTTTTAATATACCTTCCATGTACAGTGCGATCAGTTGCAAATTCATTATATGTTTTTAGATACATTTTTAAAGGTACAGCGTGTGACTGGGAACAAGACGGTATTCGTATTCGATTCTGATTTGGGGGAAATATTTTTTTTTCATTTCACCTAACGTCACATCCAACTTAACGCCACGTGTTATGCGCGGCGTTGAGTTTCGCCTTTCTAAATGCAATCAAATCAAATCACAAGCATTAGGGAACGGATTTTCTATCTGCTCCTCTCTAGCATTAATAGTCGATGCTATTTATTGATGCTATTTATTTAATATACTATTAATAGTAAACAATATGAAATAAATATCATTCTCTCTTGCCAAACGATAATTCTAACGAATTGTCTTTGTTAAGCGGATATTTGTAAAAATCTCTCTACAGAGATGCTAACAACATAAATAAGTTGTAACAAGCGTAAGAACGTGTGGCTTAGTTGGTCAGAGCGCGTAGACGGTTTCCAAGAGGCGCGGGTTCAAATCCTGTTACGTTCAATTGTTTATACACTTTTAAATTTAGTATTTTCTTACTTAAGTGTGGAATAACACTTTAAAATTGTAAAAAATAGTATAGGTAATGTTGGAGAGACGGTCATTGGTTCATATTCATAATTATTTTATTAGTATTATGCACTTCTTATATATCAAAAGAGATATATACTTAATATAAGAAGAACATTTTTTTTGTCTAGTGACCATACCGAAGAAACGAAAATGTTAAATATTTCATTTTCTCGATGGGATTCTCAAATCCAGAATCTGTCGTGTTTACGTTACACCAGCTTGTTAACGCTGGTCACTCTGAGCCACGACAATCCTCTGTTGACGTTTATTTCTATCATCTTTTATTTAATAATTATTAAAAGTTTACATACGTCTGACAGTTATTATTATTAGAACTGTCAGTTTAACTATAATTGTAAATAATTATATTTTATACGGTTACTGTGTCAAGCAGTCTTTTTTTATAATTTTAATCGATTTAGATATATCGCTTGATTATATAAAACGTTGAATCGAGTTCCAAGATTCAGTACTGATTGGTAAACAATTATTCTAAATATATGTATGGCTAGATTATAATATATATATATATATATATATATATATATATATATATATATATATATATATATATATATATATATATATATATATATATATAAAATATATGCTATATTAACTATAAATGATTGATAATAAAAACAGACCTGACTCGTTTCTTGCGTCGACGGTTTTTCTCAGGTCTGAGGCAGTAACATTAGTGAATCAGTATCAAATTGTTTTGTACGTTCTTATTTTGAATAAAATTATTTGAGTTTGACTATAATTTCTTAACTTACTCTACAATTACGTAAAATCAGGTGCAGGCTTTTCTATAACGAGGAACTACAAAAATATGTTAATAATAGACAAAATATATTCACGATGATTTCTCTTTAGTAGTCGCAATAAGAATTTTGATCATATACCATATAACATTTATTTGATAATATTGAAAATGGTTTTGTCATAAAAAGATTTGAAATTTCTACACAGAGATAGTTTGCAGGCATGGTAGGGTAGGCAGAGGGGACTTGGGAACCTAGTGTTAACCCTTGGTTCCGTCGCCCACTCTCCGCTGAATTTAAGGCTGTTGAGTGGCGGAACTCAACGCCGCGCTTTGCCTTGTTACCAGAGCGAAGAAATGATAATATTAAATATTAAAATCTACCTCTAGTGGGGATCAAACTCACATGGAAAGAGCGTTTTAGACACAGGCTTGTGCCCCTACGCCAAGACAGGTCTCGAACAAAAAAACTTAGAGATGTATTTAGTAAAAAATAACACAAAAATATTTTTGTATTTTTCTTTTCTATATACTCTTTTCTATTTTATGTTACGTTATGCTGATTTCTTAATTTTTCTTGCAATTAATGTTGTCCATTAAATTATGCATAAATTTTGAAATCACTATAATAATAAAGTGAACAATTTTAATATGAGACGGTGTAGAATTTTCGTAATAATAATATATAATTTCAAAATAATATATTTTGAAATTTAAATAAAAACTTGATTTTTAAATAAAAACATTAATTATGCAAGTGTATTACAAAAAATCATATACCTAATTGTAAATCAAGATTTTTTTTAAAGTTTCACAACAATTTCCGGTTCTTTGTTAGGTTTAGCGAATCTGAAGCATTATTTTTTTGACCAAATAGATAATATTTAATGTTTCCTTTATACCTTCTTCAGATCATTCAATCTTTGTTGATGTTAGTTATTGATATATTGTTACATTAATATTTGTATATAAGCGTAAAAAATTGCACATTTTTTATTTCATTAATTTTTTACTAGAAAATATATGCAGTCTAGGCCATATTTTTTTAAATTATATATATTTTTTTAAATATTCATTTAACGCATGGCATTTTCCCTAAACAGCGGTTAAGTGCTTACTTACTAATTCGTATGCTACTAAAATATTACAAGAAATAATTAAACTTCTATTTTATTCATTTTCGAGTTACAAAAAAAATATATTACAGACCAAAAATGACAACAAATGTCATGTGGCTTATAGAACTATATGTTTATGCACGAATAATAATTAAAAAAAAATGAAATCTTTTACAGCTAATTTAATAAAAAAATTTATATGTTGCCCCACTAAAAATATAAATAATATATTAAAAAAAAATATAAAAAAATATAATAATCAATACAATTTATTTATAAACGCGTATTAATAATAACTTTATCTAACTAGTTCTTATTATAAAGGTCACATAAGTTTACACATTCTTAAATCAGTCTGTGTTACATTTTTTCAAACAAAGAATTGTATTTTTTTTTTCTTGTTTTTCAGCTTCACGCTGTATCCCACACGTGACAGACAGTGAGAACTTGGGAACCTAGTGTTAAGGCACTCCGTTCCGTTGTTCCGTTCCCGAATTTCCACCGAATTTGACGGTAACGCCGCACTTTTTCTTATTACCAGGACCAAAAAATCAAAACATTAAATATTAAAAATTTCATGTTAATTTTATTCTCTCAAGTGGGGATCGGACCTACAAATTTAAATTACTTAATTACGTTTAACTTTATATTTATTCCAAAATCAAAAAACTATTTCTGACCAACAACACTATCATATTATGCACAAGGACATACAATATAATCGTAAACAAAACGCATAAATTCGATACAAAAAAAGTAAATAACAAAATAATATTCTAGTTATTTAACTCACCAGCCCAAGGTCCGAATCTCTTTGACAAGGGTAACACTTCTGTAGGAATGAAGTAGGGCATGAGGTATGAGGATATCAGTTCCAGGAGACTCCACAAGGAATCTATAATGAAGACGATCACCGCTATAGCCCCTATCACAGCTAAACTTATTAAAAGATACATTTTGTAAAAAGAAATACTATTATTTTAATAATAAATTATATTTATTGCGACAAAATAGCGACACACGTCCTCATATCGCAACGGTGCGGAGGGCACTGAGGTCCGTACTCCGTACTCCGTAGACCGCATTATTGTGTAAACGGTAAACTTATGTCATTTCAAATCGATCGATCGATAATAATCGATGTTTATGCTTCAATTTTAAATTTAGTAACATAAATTTATAAAATATATATATTAATTATACTCAGCTTCAGTAAGCGTAGGCAGAGGGAACTTGGGAACCTAGTGTTAAGATCCGTTCATTTCTCCACTTTCCGCCGTATTTGAGGCATTGCGTGCTGAGTGGCGAAATTAAACGCCGCGGTTTGCATTATTGCCAGAGCGAAGAAATGAAAACAATTAAAATTAAATATTTAATATTAAATTAAATGTTATATCATTTAAATTGAAAATATTTAATATTTCATATGTATTTATTTAGTTGAGTTAAAAAATATTAAATAATCACCATTTATGGTTTAGGTACATAAAATAGACGGGAAAATGATTTAATGAACTTATAAAATAGAAGAGGCCATCATGGTACAGTAGGAGAGCATGTGATTGTAAACTGTAAACAAATCTGAATGTGAACGCAATGGTTGTCGGTTCGGTTCCTTTAGTTCCTTTTGTCTCGCTATAGTAAAAAGAAGTGCCTATCAATAATTACAAAGCAATTTCGCGAAAACTAGTTAAAGTATGGGAAACGGAATGTTTTGGCACTGAGTTCCATCTAAGGTTGCCTCTGCCTTTCTTGCTTTGCAAAATAAAGTTTATCCAGTAGAATTAAAGGATTGAACGTAGTTGAAATTTAAGGCTTAGTGTACTTAAGGATATAAATTAAAAATTTTCACATAAATAGTAATAATTTTGTTTTATAGATATATTGATAGTAAGTGTACTGAAAGAAGAAAAATAGTCGGCTTACTGACGATAGTTGAACGTGACAACGTCATAAGAAAATACTGATAAGATGGTTGCATTTTACAAAAGAATATTTATAAAGATATTTTGTACGATACTTTTATATGGTATGATATTTTGTATGGTAATAAGGCAAAGCGCGGCGTTGAGTTCCGCCACTCAATACGCAATGCCTCAAATTCGACGGAGTGGGGAACGGAAGTGGAACGGAGTGTCTTAACACTAGGTTCCCGGGTTCCCTCTGCCTACCCTGCCTTGTGCGGGATATAGCGTGAAGCTAAAAATAAAAAAAACATTTTGTATGGACATAGAGAAGGCAGTAAGTGGAAATCACAATGAAATTGATCAAGTTACATTTATTTTTTGCTTATTTTATTTATAGCTATAATTATCGTTGAAATGAACAGTTGACACCACATTCACATTTTACTGCACTTCATACTTGACGAAAACATGTAATTGTAAATGTATTATTGTATAGCAGCTGTCCACACGGACACATTGCTCACTCAAGTAGGAGAGAGACAGATGTCGAACACTGTCGAACGCGGAGCCTGATTGTGCCTCTTTGTCGCTCGTTCCGTACTCTCGCTTACACTTCAAGCCTTAAATGGAACGTCTCAGAGCGAGGTAACGCCGCATGACGTAATGTTTGTTGGTGCGTGCCGGTTTGATCGAATTATGAGACGTTGTCACGCCAAAAAAAATCCGACTAAAACATTAACTACTCGTACCTTCTTTTAGCAAAGTACTTTTGTCTCTTAGCTGCTAATCTGATTTTCATAAAACAGTTGAGAACCACCGCGTTGAACACGGCTTTCGACTAAAAAAACGCACCCAAATCAATGCATTCATTGAAGAGCTACGGTGCCACAGACAGACTGATAGGTCAATTTTAAAACATACCTCTTTTTGTCCAAACCAAAAATGAAAAATGTTTTAAATGATATTTACGTGATACTGCATTTCATAGCAAAGCTTATTTAAGGTAACACGAACACATTGCGTTGAAAATATAACAGGAGATTTTAAACTACATTATAGTTACCAGTTAATTTAATTAATTTAAATTGAGCTTATTAATTTATTAGAATTATTAATAAAATTAATAATAGAATTAATAATAAAATAATCTCGGACTTAAAACTACATTATAGTTATAAGTTAATTTAATTAATATAAATTGAGCTTATTAATAAATTAATGTATTAATTTTCATTGCTAAACGCATAAAGAAACAAGGGACGAATCATTTAATATTTATTAATAATATTCCCGTATATTAATACATGCGCACATATATATTAACTGCCATACTAAGTTTGCTCTTGATTCTGTTGTGTGGGAAACTGAAGAATTCGGTTTCGGAAAGATTCGTTAAAATTATGTTTGTACTTGTATATTTGATTAGAATTTTTTTTATATATGAACCAACTATTGATAAATGCTCCTAATAACAGTCTTTTCCATTTATCCTTCATTTACAGACAGTGATCAGTTACGATTTTGCTATGTATAGATAGATATATCATCACACATCTGAGTCACGCTGTCAGCTATGACAAGACGCATGGACAGATTTGTCCGGATTACTACCACCGTAGTAGCTTTTGCCGTTATGTTTTGAATTGGATTGCCAGGCCCCAATGCCCATGCCTAAACACTCCTCAGAATATGAAAGTGGCTATGAGAGAGACATTGCCCCAAGATCGCCCATGTTAGATGCCGGAGACTCCTTCAGTCTACAAACTCACGCCGCTCATCAAATTTTGGGGACGGCACAGTATCGCGCAATGAACAAGGCAATCGAAGCGTACGCTCCACGGCAGCGCTCACCACACTTAACGTGGACTCTACCAAAATGAAGAGCCTTCACTCAAATCTGAATGCCGTTCACCACACACTTATTGTTTTTGCAGGAGACCCAAACTGCGTTTATACCTCATTGATTGATTTTATACCTCATGCCGGAGTCGCTGTGTTTGTATGGGAGTATCTAAGTTTCCCTAGTCTTCCCAACTTCGACGGTCGGGACTGTACACTACATGACTCCGTGTGGACTTGGACGATCGGATCCAAGCCTCCCATGTCTACAGGTCCCACAGTGGTAATGCAGTAACGAGTTAGCTCATGGATCACATAAAATCGGATAG
>DWMZ01003482.1:0-12692 GCA_018249855.1 Eueides tales michaeli | reverse complement strand
TATATATATATATATATATATATATATATATATATATATATATATATATATATATATATATATATATATATATATATATATATATATATATATATATATATATATATATATATATATAAAATACCAATTAAGAATGTTTCAAAACATTCCTAATTGAGTTGCGTAAATGGTTGAAATTCAGCTAAAACCATGTATGACTGAATTGTTCTCCTTTAAAAGTTCTAAAAAAAAGTCCACGACAGCATATGTCTATCTTTTAAGGTTAGCTTTTCATGCTTACCAAATTTGTTCTAAAATAATGCACTATTTTCGAAGGGTGTTTTTATAAACAATTCTTAGACAAATAAATACGTTGTTCATCACAAGTATATAATTTAAAATAATATTGCCCTTAACATTATACGATTTAATTGATAACGGCTACTATCTATTTGTCAAACCCGTAAGTGATAAGGGTTGTACATACTTAACATGTTTCCCTTTTTATGGAAAAAACAACGATTGCAGGGTCAGCTAGTGATATATAATTTTTTAGCGGTCACCATAGCGGACCAGCATGCCTGAATATAAATTCGGTGGTTGTAGATTCGATTCCTACTCGGAATTATAATTTTTATTTCAATTATTTTCTATTTTATGCATGTCATACAAAGCGCGACATTGATTTCCACAATTCAGTACACAATCTCTGGTGAGTTTGAAAAAGTAGAAAAAATTGAGAGCATTTCCGCTTATTACAAACTTTTACAAGTCCTATGGGCGTTAGACGTTTGCTTGTTTTTTTCAGCTTCACGCTGTATCCCGTACATGGCAGGGTGGCCAGAGGGAACTTGGGAATCTAGTGTTACGGCACTCTGTTCCGTTCCCAACTTAATTTGTATGGCACAAAGGTCTTTAACCCTAGAAAGTTAATCTACGTCCGCGACACGTGTAGCGAATAAAGTTTTGTATTTTACTTCTTTGTTCTTAATAGAATTGTGCTGGTAGCTTTTGTCAACTCAGTTTGTGGCCGGAGCTTGTACAAGTGGCAGTGGGACAACGGTAAGTAGTTATAGTTATGTCGTACGTCCGCGAGACGTATGATTATCTTTTATAAAACTTTTGCAAGTTATTCTCAGGTATTTATTATTATTATTTCATAATGCCAAACCGAAGAGTGTTGGACAGTGCTCAAATTGTGAATTATTTAATGAAAATGAAACGGAAGTCATTGTTACTACAAAATAAGCCTTTTAGAAAACGACGTACAGAGTGATACCGAGGACGAATTGACCGACTACGCTGCTGAAGATCGATCAGTGCGAGTTCTTCAGATAGCCACATAATTATCTCTTCTCAGCGCACACTTCTCTCTCTCTCTCATCTTAGATCAAGCATTGTTAGGCTATGAACAAGGGTTGAAGTCACAATAGACCCTCAGCAACAAATATTAAATCAGTTAGATGACCAATATGAATGCGCTGAAACCTCTTCGACCCCTTGTTATGTTTTAATCTCTTATTAACTGACGAGATACTGAGTGCAATAGTGATATGGAAGAACGTAGAAATTTGTCTGAAGCGCCAGAAAAAGGCCACTATTAATGACGAATAATATTAAAGTTAAAGCGCTTTTAGAGATTCTAACATAATTTGCTGCCATTAAGACTGAATAATTCTTTGATAGCTCTTTCTTAGGAACACCCTATGTTATGAGTCGTGACAGTTTCGACTTTTTGGTCAGGTTTCTGCAATTGGATGACAAATTATTACATCCAACGCTTAAAACAACAGGTCTATTTGTACTTGTCAGAAAAACTTTAGCGAAAAAGTGCTAAATAAAGCTTCAAAATGATCATATATGTTCCTTTAGAAAATAGGCTAAAATAGGCTAGCTTTCTGTTGATTTTTATTATTATTATTATTAGCTTCACGCTGTATTCCGCACATGGCAGGGTAGGCAAAGGGAATTTGGGAACCTAGTGTTAAGGCACTCCGTTCCACTTCCGTTTCCCACTTTCCGCCGAATTTGCGGCAATGCGTGTTGAGTGGCAGAACTCAACGCCGGTGATTTTTAGTAGAGTTCTCGATTTTTATTTCTAACTTTAATTTCATGTCAAATTGATATATAATTTGGTTAATATAACTATGATTTTAATTTCTAATATATGATAAAAATTATATTGGCCTGGGAAAAAATCTTAATTAAATAACACACGTCTCGCGGACGTATGATTATCGTTTATAGTAGTTCAGATATACCTAATTATCTTTCTAACGTTAATATGTATAAAATATTATGATCCAGTACAATCGTATGCAATTTACTTTTCACTATTATCGTTAAACAATAATAATAATATATAAAAAAGACTCTTAATAAATAAACGGTATATAAAATATTTAATGTGTCACTTTCCTTAGAAACATCGTTTTGTATAATGTACAATTGCTAACGTGCTGTTATTTTGTTCATTTTTCTATTACTATTTCTAACAACGCTTTGGTTAGGAGGTAATGCGGGAATGTGCGGGATATAGCCTATGCTCTATACAGTTAATGCGTGTATATGCAGGATAAGGCCGATGCTTTATACAGAAAATGTGAAAATGTGCGGGGTTTAGCCCATGCTCTATACAGGAAATGCGTGAATTTAAAAGAATATAAGTAATTTCAAATATATATAATACTTTACTATTGATTATTATACTCTTTCGAAAATTATATGCTATAAAATAAAAATAAAAAAAATGCTACTAAAATTCAAAATTGAAATGCATAAGCATTTACCATTTACTATTCAATATATTTGTCTAACGATCAAAATATAATTCAGTCATACTGGTGTGACGGCGCGCGGCGGACGCGCTCGCTCTTCACTGACACCGCGACTGTCGGGTTACTGTAATACACGTTTAGTTAACCCCCGAAACCCCCGAACACCCTGAAACCCCCACACCTTGTGTTCTGAACCCCCGATTTATGTCACAACCCTTCAGACTTTACCACGACTTTACATGTACATCGCGAGTGATATACAAATTTACTAAAATATATAAGAAATTATTATATGTTTTACGTTTTAGTTACAATATTTAAATTTTAATAATATTTATTTTAAACTTAGTAAGCTCGCCCATCAAAAAGTGTTAGAACATTTAATTTGACAGTGCTATCGTTATTATATTGATAAAAGTATATGAACAGAATGGATAACAGTTGATGTAACTGGTTATTTAACTGTATATTTTTTTATTTATTTTATTATTATTTTTCGCTACCTTATTTTCTGTTGATTTTAGGTATAATGATTTAAATGAATCAATTTTAACTGGATTAAACGCGTATATTGTTTTTTTCCAAAACAGGTAGACCTGTGACCACGGACTACTGTAAAGTGTTCGAAACGTCAAGTCTCTAAAAATATAAAGGAAACACTATAAGCGATTAGTCCGGTTAAGTTTGTATCATATAAAATTTGTAATAATTGCAAAAAAATCAAAGATCTTATTATTATTGCAATACGTTGTTTTTTCTCTTTGATATATTTAGTTTGGAAACAGCTGATCGTCTGTGAAACTTTTTAAAGCGTTTGTATTTATTTTGACGATTCTAGTAATATATCGCGTCGATTTCCATGACGGATTGAATATTTATATAGTACTTTAATTAGCCAGACTCTGGATAGAGGATGAAAGAGATGTGCAGAGACAGTAGCTACTTTGTTAGGTATATGGCTTAAAGCTAAAGAAAGAAAGAAAAAAAGAATATTTAAATTCGAGAATATACACGTATATTGTGGGCTCCAATTGAAATTAAACCCATAACACCCTATTCAATAATTTTTCCATATCAACCGTACTATAGGCAAATGTTTAAATCACAGATAATGTACGCCGGGTTTAGCTAAGATTAATCGGTCAATCAATCTGCATGCATACGCGTCCTTGCCCCACTGACGTGCCAAAGACGCGTACGCTTTTAGCTCCGAGAACAAACTTTCTTTACCCCGGTATCAGACTATTTACGACCTAATTCACTAGTGGCAAGAGCTGAACGTGTCTTGTCATGTCTCCTGAACTTTTGTTGGGTTGTTGAAGGAATGTAGGCTTTATTTTTATTGAATTAAGCGGTAGTTTTGGTTGATTGATTATAGGTTTCAAATTTTTGATGTCGTCCACTGACATTTCGATACGGAAAAAATATTTTGCTTGTTATTCTTGGGTCAGATGCTTGTTGCCTTTGAATATATAAGTTAAAAAAATGCTTTAAATTAAATAAGTAATAAGTTTGAGCTTTTTGAAAAAAGAAAAATATAATTTTCTAGCTATAAATTTCATATTCTTTCAGCGTTATTGGCTGTTATTGCCGTCATCAAGCGCATATTGACCACATATCTATTTATACGTTCCATTCAATATTTCGAGACTGAAATACCTTAGAGTCAATTGATTATAAAATTAGTATTTCAAGGAAGGACAGCATTTATTACATCACGTATATATTAGATAGTAATTAACAGATTTCTAGTTAAGGAGAATTTTCATCTCATTCTACTACTGTTTTAATCTCTACAACTCAGAAATATTAAAATTTACCACAACCGGTGGCTGTTTCTCTCGTGGTCTTTTTAAGAAAGCTTATATGATTCAGAGTTAGTTTTTTTTTTTAATTTATATCCACATTGATTTACTTTTGTCTATGATTACTCATGTCTAGTAAATCAGGCGGCTAATTTATATGAGCTGCTATTGTGACATTTCCGTTGATGCTCTTGTGCTGAGTGATAGATTCTTTTGGCTTTCAACAGCAATATATAATTTTCTTATGTTTTTCTTTTAACTTCTCGCTGTATTACTCTGGGGGGTAGGCAGAAGGATGCTAGGTACCTAGTGTTAAGACTCTCCTTCTCCATTAAGATTTGTCGTCCTTCACTTCTTGTTCTATGTTCGTTGTGAGTACCATTCTTACTCAAATGAAATATTTGTTTTCAATCTTGTTTAGATTTAGTCTTTCGTAAAGCTCCATAGTCCAATGTAATACGTCGTTTTGGTACAACATAGGTCTCAATTAGTTTTTATTCGTTTGTATTAGTTTCAAATTTAAATTTGCTAAAATGCATATTGCATATGTTAAATGCGCTGACTGAATATTTTTACTATTTTTAAAGTGTTATTCCACACTTATGAAAGAAAAATACTAAATTTAAAAACGTATAAAAATTTGAACAAAGCAGGATTTGAACCCGCGCCTCTTGGACGGTCTCCAAGTTGACTGAATCTTAATTTTTTCTCTGCTCTAAGAAACTGTAGACATGAATATTTAATACTCATTTTAAATTTGATACTTTCACACGATCAAGATATAAAGAGTCTTGACAGACGGACGGGCGGCCAATAAAATTATCCTTTAAGGGTTAGGTCTTTTTAAGCTACGGCGAAATACGATACGCGTATCTTTATACATTTTTAGAAAATGTAATATACTATGTTTTCTTGATAAACCTAGTGTTAATATACTCTGTTCTCCACTTTCATCAATTATCGAGACATGACATATTGAACGGCGGAACACAACGCCGTCGTTTTGTATACCAGATCAGTTATAAGAAAAATAATGTTAATATAAACCATTCTTGAGTTGGAATCGAGCCTATAACCATTGCTTTTACAGATGCTCCCGCACTTGACCATGACGGCCATTTACACATAATTATTATAATTCACTAGTTCCATTCAATACAGGACATAACGTCATCCAAAAAATCTTATTTTCATTCATCCTGTTCTAAATAAAAACGTTGATATAATTTAATTTATTACGATCAGCTGTTATTTTGAGAGAATGCCATTAAACTTGAAATCGTTAACAGAAAAAAATTAAAGGCGTCATCATATATTCGTTTTCATAATAAATCTTTCAAGTACATACACGAGGTCATCGTGGCGCAACGGTATAGCGTCTTTCTGTATAGGCTATGGTTGTAGCTTCGATTTCTCTTTGGGGTAATTATTTCGACTTAGAACTTTAATCTCAATATCTCGAAATATAGATTAAAAGAAAAGAACGGAACATTAGGTTCCTTCTCTCAACCTAGTTACAAACGGGTTACAGCACGAAGCTATATATATATATATATATATATATATATATATATATATATATATATATATATATATATATATATATATATATATATATATATATATATATTTTTTAAAGTGTTATTCTACACATAGTAAAGAAAAGTACTAAATTTAAAAACGTATAAAAATTTGAGCGAAGCGGGTTTTGAACCCGCGCCTCTTGAAATCCGTCCAAGCGCTCTGACTAACTAAGCCATTCGTTCTCACCAAGCTCCGTCGAAATTTTTATACGCTTGTTACAACTGCTAACAACATAAATAAGTTGTAATAAGCGTATAAAAATTTCGACAGAGCTTGGTGAGAACGAATGGCTTAGTTGGACAGATTCCAAGAGGCGCGGGTTCAAATCCTGCTTCGTTCAAATTTTTATACGTTTTTAAATTTAGTATGTATATATATATATTTTTTTTCTTTCAGCTCCACGCTGTATCCCGCATATAACAGTGTAGTCAGAGGGAAATTGGAAACCTAGTCTTAACACACACCGTTCGTTCCCATTAAAGATACTTTCGTTCCTCATTTTCCGACGAATTTTATATACGTTGCGTGTTGAGAACTTAACGCAGCGCTTGGCATAGTTTCTAGAGCGAATAAATAAAAATATTATATATTTCATTTCTTCGGCTGGGAATCGATCCCACAACCTTTTCGCATTTACAGTCATATACTTGTACCTTGTGTTTTATGAGTATATTTAAGCATATAATATATGTGTAGAATTTTACGGTGACAGATGTATCGTAAAATACCTATTTCAATACAAGCGTACACAAAATGTCATTGGACGGGATTCCTTTGAAAGAATTTCAGATGTCCTCAGTTTTAGTGACAAATTCTCTTTTCTAAAGTTTATGTGGCATTGAAATAGACATATCATTATATATTTTTTTTTATTTTTTGACTTAGGCTACGAAGCCTTAGTTGTTTCACGAGGTCTCTTTTCATTTTAAGGTATCCGTGCCTTAATAGGAAAAATCGGATCACTACATTGTCCGTTTGTCAAGACCATTTATCTTGAGATCGCGTCTACGAATTTATATGAAATCAACATCAAATCCGCTGCGTAATCTTCGTTACATCTATCTTTCAATTTAAATTATGAAAAAAGTTAATATTTATTAAAGGCAGCAACATAATCGTGTGACTGTAACCGACAGGTTATGGGTTAACATTTAATATTTTCAAATTAAATATTTATTGTTTTGATTTGCTGCGTTCCGTTACTCAATACGTAATGCCTCAAATTCGGCGGAAAGTAGGTGATAGATGTGAAACGGAGTGTCTTAACACTAGGTTCCCAAGTTCCCCGTGCCTACCCTGCCATGTGCGGGATACAGCGTCAAGCTAGAATGGAATGAAATGAATATTTGTAGTTTATTTCGTTTCGTTGAATTAGCTTTTTTGTGAAACCTATACGGACGTCCCGTATTTCATAAGAAGTGACCACTTTTTTTCCAGCTTCACGATCTTTTTCCTTTATTCGTATATTGTGTATATATAAATAAAAGAAAAATAATCGAATAATAGAAATCTGTCTATATATCTTTGTATCTTATATAGATTACAGATAACAAAATATTACAAACCTATAATTAATTAATATTTATAATTGTTAGTTAGTTCCATTTAAATAAAATTACGTCAACTATATTACTTCAAATCGTCAAAAAAAAAACTCGAGTCCGACTAAACGAAAATATTATTTAGATATTTATTTTTTGCGTATCAAAATCAAGAAAACGAAAATCTCTACACATAATCATTTCTTTATAATTCCGTAGCCTTTAGGTACTTAGTGGCGCCAATATATTTAAGACTTTCTTTTTGCAAATTGACATAAAGATCGATGTTCAATGTTCGATTGTACAATATCGATTGTAAGTGCGATATATTTGGCATCATGTTGTTGGCAATTGAGTTAGCATTCCTTTTGTAACTATATGTGTTTACATACAGTTTAAAATATAAATCTTATACTTTTAGTATACGAGCTTGTGCTTGTAGACATGAACATAAATACCGTCCTTGCAGGTGGTAAAATTTTTAATGCTAAGATCAAGAAATTTCGCATTTTTTATATAGAAACACCAAAAAAATGTTAATGGCGACTCGCACTTGGCCTTCAAGAGTTTCGTACCAATATCAAGACTGTAAATCAAAAGAGCGTATAACTTGTGAAACTTGACAAATTTAATTTTGCATATGCACTCATTTTTTATGAAATGAACTGCAAATAAAAATGTGAGAGACAATTTTACTTTTCATTTTTTTTTCTCCATCTGTAAATTCTCACTTCGCAACAGATCACACAACTGTAGATCCACAAGAAGTTTACGCGACGAATTTCATACAAAATGCAGAAAAAATAATTGCATTTTGTATGAAATTCTTTTCAAATTCGATGCATAAATACTTACCTTTACCTTATTTAACCCTTTGATTGGGCTAAGAAATTAGTATTTTTCGTACTCTGCTTCTCTTTTTCCGTTTTTTTTCTAGAATATTTGACATTAATTTCAGTTTTACTCTACGCAATCTTGAGATAGATGGTCCTTTTCCTTTGATGGACGTAACCTTAAAAATAATTACATCTACTGAAAAACATAACTTTATACAATATTATTTATAATTTTGTGTCACTGTACTTACCTGTGAGCCTCGAAAAAATATCAAAAGATTTTTCAAATCCCTAGATACGCAGAAGAGAAATGCTTTTACTTTATTAAAAACGACTTCTTTTACGTAATATAATAAATACATAAAATTAAAGCGTAGCACCAAAATTAAATATTTTATCTGTCAACTTATTTCTTACTTAGAAACTTATGAGAATTAAAGACGAATTAGTTTTATATTAAAAAAAAGTTATAATATTTTGCATAGTATATATAGTGAAGTGATAGTTTAAGTGACGTTTTAATATAAAGTGATTATATAATATATACACAAAACACAAAACAATGGATACACTACACACAGCACACGAGATCATGAGCAAAGAAGCGATAGGTTTGTGTAAAATGTCATAAAAATGTAGTTAGATGAAATAAAAACACTAACTTTGTTAAAAAAAAGCTTTTTTTAATGGAAATTATCCTAACTACGTAAATTAAATTTTTGTTGTACATTTTTTAGTTGCTTTATTATGTTTATTTATATTATTTAATTATATATATATTTTATGAATTCTATATATTCAGAACTTAGTAGTGTCAAGACACTTCGTTCTCTGCATTTATTTTGTAAACGTCACAGTCGCCGCCTGTCGTGGCGTAGGGAACAAACTTGCTAATGTTAACGTGACAGGTTATGTATTGACATTAGTTTGTAATATTTGAGGCCTATATTATTTTATTTAGTAAGGCACGTCTCATTATCATAGACCCAAATGGCACATACACAATTGTTATTGTCAAAATTATATATAATTACTAAATGGCTATAATTATTTTATTGTTTTTAACATATATAGCTTATGTAGAGAATATATTAACAACGCCTACAACACTATATCGACACACTACACTAAACACATTTACTTCAACCGACGACAGAAGTGAACAAGTAGTTTATTAGTAAATGCTAATATATATATATATATATATATATATATATATAAATGCTTTTGTAGTTTAGATTAAACGATAGCTTATAATATATGTACACAAAATACACATCCTATCCTTTCCTGTACTTGTATATGTATGTTGTAATAATACTACTTTGGTATCCAATCCACCTTCCCGTTAGTATAATATAACAAAAATGCATAAATCATTAACATTATATACTTATTATTGGCTTCACGCTGTATCTCTTAAGATTTTAGGACAATCTACTCATAATTTTCTGGTGTTTACTTTCGGCTTTTTTGCTTAAGAGTACATATGTAATATGTATTTGTAGGAGGTTGGTTAGGTAAGCATTGGGCGGAAAGTGGGAAATGGAACGGAGAGTCTTGACACTAGTTTCACAAGTTCCCTCTGACTATCCTGTCATTTGCGGGATACAGCACTTAGATGAAAAAGAAAACATTTGATTACTTTAATGTTTGGTGTCAATATTTTATAAGCACAAAAGCTTCTACGCCTACGTAAAATATATATCTTATGTATGAATAATGCCACTAAGCGTTTATATATATATTAATTCAGTAGAAAGCAAATAATAAATATAGAGCTTAATATTGTAGTATTTTTTTACAAAATAAAAGCATTTCAAGCATATTGGATCATATGCATAATATTCTGATCATTTAATTTTGATAATTTTATCACTATCATAATCATCTCACTAACAGAGATTGATACATCAAGTGTAGTGACACTTTCTACACAACAACTCAATATTTTAAGAACACGTCATAATATAATTAATATTCTGATCATTTTATAACTTCTCACAATCATCTTATCACTATCACACCACTAAAAGTGATACACATCAAGTGTAGTGACAAGTGCGGTGTTACACAGAGTTCGGCGAGTGGGTGAGCAGGGTAGCTGTGCCGGCGCTGCGCACGCGCCGCGACAGCGAACGGCTAGCTAGAGCGGTTACTCTACGGGACATTATGGAAGTAAGTGATATATATATATTTGATTTTTATATAGTACAGATATTGTGTCGTGGCTACTTTGAATTTAGGCTTTCTGAACTTTAGCCAGAGGTCTGGCAAAAATGTGGCGTTGAATTACGCCACTCAACACGCAAGGCCTCAAATTTGGCGGAAAATGGGGAACGTGAAGTGAAACGGAGTGTCTTAACACTAGGTTCCCACGTTCCCTCTGCCTACCCTGCCAAGGGCGGGATACAGCGTGAAGCTATGTATGTATGTATGTATGTATGTATGAACTTTAGCATTGTAGACTTGGCAAAAAAGTAATTAATAGTAAAGGTAGAAAGGTAGAAAAAAACATATTAAAAAACTTTAAGATTGCCACGACATATTACTGTACATTTATACATTTTATAATTTTACGTTATATTACTGTACATTTATAAATTTTATAATTTTACGTTATATTACTGTACATTTATAAATTTTATAATTTTACGTTATATTACTGTACATTTATAAATTTTATAATTTTACGTTATATTACTGTACATTTATAAATTTCCACTTTAAACAAATAAAGAATTAAAGCCGTATACTTTTATAATCGGGCTTAATGATTTTTTATTAGGGTTATTTCCAATTGATTACGAGCCACAGGAAAAACGCTAGAGTTAGCAATAATTGTTGTTGCGATACTATAGATTTTAATTTACTAACTTTGTAAGAAGGTTTTTTGTCTGGTCTAAAATTTAAATACAGGAACCTTAAATCTAAGACTAGAATATATGATTAAATCCTCTTTTTGTGATAAACATAGATATATTTAACAAGTATACATATACCATAGCTTCACGCTGTATTTTTTTTTAGCTTCACACTGTATCCCGCACGAGACAGCGTAGACAGAGGGAACCCAGGAACCTAATGTTAAGACACTTCGTTCCACTTCCGTTCCCCACTTTCCGCCGAATTTGAGGCATTGCGTGTTGAGTGGCGGAAATCAATGCCGCGCTTTGCCTCATTTCCAGAGCGAGGAAATGAAACATATTAAATATTTAAATTGAAAATATTAAATATTTGATTTTCTCGAGTGGGGATTGACCCCACATCCTGTCGGTTATAGTCACACCCTTGTGCCGCTGCGCCACGACAGGCCTCATATTGTTCATAAAATAAATAGTACATATAATATAGCACAGATTCATGAGAACTGTCTGACGCTAACCCAACCCAGCCAACTCTAATGCTTGAGAACCTCTTACGCTTGAGCAAGGCAGTCTTAAACTAAATGTGTATATGGCTTGCGGGAAACCGGACTCGAGCACTATCCATATATATCCTGAACCAGCCGTTAAATCGGGAAAGTTCAAGTACCTAGGATCCGTTACGCACAAATCTGAAGGCATCGATCAAATTCAAATTCAAATATTTTTGTTCAAAATAAGAAGTTACAAGCTTCGTTTTTTGAACGTCAAACAATTTACCACTAGTACACTAAAGTTACTGCCTCAGACCAGAGAAGAACTGGCGAAAAAAACTCAGCGGGACATGTCTTTTTTTTTAAGCAAAACTTTACATCATATTATTATAATTGACAATGATACATTTGAAATAGCATGGAGCGAACATTTTATTCATAATCACGATGGCCATAACCGGATAAGCGTTGCCTGGGCGAAATCAGAATACCCGTCACACTAAAAGGGCTGATACACAAGAGCATCATTCGATTAATGCCAGGAAGCATAAGAAAAAACATAATACAAAATCAAGCTTTCAATAAGATTTTATAATTATTTAATTAGTTTGTACGCCGGTCAAGTGCGAGTCAGTATACAGAGAAAATGGTTAATGTGCTAAATTTAAAAACGTATAAAAATTTTGACGAAGCAGGATTTGAACCTGCGCCTCTTGAAAACCGATCAAGCGCTCTGACCACTAAGCCATCCGTCCTCACCAAGCTCCGTTGAAATTTTTATACGCTTGTTACAACTTATTTATGTTGCTAGC
>DWMZ01003481.1:0-12693 GCA_018249855.1 Eueides tales michaeli | reverse complement strand
CACACATGCCATATTATTAAGTTGACGCCATGTTTTGATGGCGTTAACTTAAAAACTTTATTTTTCTGTGCTGCAAGGGACCTTAGACCTAGATATGTGATATATTTTTAAGGTTAATATCTCCACGCGATCCTTAGATGAATGGTCGGACAATAAAGAGTTTCATTTTTACCTTTTGAGGTACAAAACAATTAAAATGGTTTGAACGGATTTATGATTGGTCTGGTGCTTCAAAATTTATTTATTTATTTATTTTTTAGTTTCTCGCAGTATCCCACTCATAGCAAGACAACCAAAGGCCACCTAGGCCTAGTATTAAGATACCCCGTTCTTATTAAGATCTACTTCCATTTCTAATTCTCCACCAAATTCTTCTGGACACGCATCATGCTTAATATCGGGACCCAACGCCGCGTTCGTTACCAGACCCAAGATATGAAAATATTTAATTTTGTCGATTTCTCTTGTGCCGCTTTGCACCAAGTCATGTCTGGTTAATATAAAAATATTTTAATAAATCATTGTACTAAAATAACATTACATCATTAACATTTTTTAAAAGTTTTATCGTAACTATGTTTTTCCAAGCATAAAAAAGTTTATATTATATATATATACAAAAAAAAGCCAGAGAATAGCCAGAGAAGACTCAATTTGTTAATGAAACGTCCGAGTGAACTGTCCAGTGACGATGCACCGTTTGCAGTCCGTGCTCACGCGGACGAGAGCGCTACTTGAAAGCTTTACGATTTGATTATGTTTTGTTTTGAGTTAGTCTTTTAGAAATTCCATAAATATATTAAATACATTTGTTACTTCTTGTAGCGATGATATAATTTTTCAATAAAATTTCATTTTTTTTTTTTGCAAATGAAACACAAGTAAAAAAATTTAAACGTCAAATATTAATATTGAAATACTTGTTTACATTATTAACAGAAAAGTTGTGGATTTTTTTTTAATGATAAGAACTATAACCTGATTTCACTTCCTTCTATAAAATATGTTAAAATCTTACTTATATGGTTATAATGTTTGTGCATAAACATCTTATAGAAACTACAATTATTTCAATGTTTCAAAAATTCCAATTACAAATATAGTAAATAACTTTAAGTATAACATTTTTGAACCCAGCACAATTTAAAAGCACCCATATTAGAGATTATTTAAGCGCATCATTCAATTACGCATCGTTATCGTACCATAAGATTAAAATAAGATAAAACATCTTTAAATATTTAATTTATGTGAATAGTATTTTTTTATGATATACTAGCTCTTTTATTTTGCTTCCTTCCGTTCTTCTCGGCCCGTTGAACTTGGGGCATTACGTGTAGCGCTTTTTGCCTCGATTGGGAACGTAGGAACCACAAGACACGTTGTCTCACGCTTGAATGATTGTAACCTTTAAACGGTTAGTTATTAGAATTTTTATTTCTATCTGTACAAGAAGAAATTGTAAATAAGGTTCAAAAGAATAATACACTTACTTTTCTTTGTTTTCTTGAATAGGTTGTAGTTAGATTCGGACTTTTATAAAGAAGACTATTTTGATGTAGTTTGGTATTATTTGAGATTAGATATATTTATATATTCTATATAAACATTGATATTTGTTTTTAATTTTAAGACAATTTTGTAGAGTCAATGATGGAAACTTAATTTAAAGTATTATTGAAACTTTACAGGATAAACTGAAAAGTTATATATGTATTTAGATATTTCAGTAATTTTGCATGAATTATTCTTTGTGAAACGCAATATTTATATATTTTTAAATAGTTTAAGCTTACACGTAGAGAGTTTTTTAACAAAATTTATTAAAATAAAAAAAGTTGTCAAGTTATTCCTTCAAGTCATTGGGTATTTTTTTTTATGGAAAAGACAAGTTAAACGAGCGTACGGGTCACCTGATAGTGAGCGATCACCGTCGCCCACGGCCCCGTGTAACACCAGGGGAGCTACAGGTGCGTTGCCGGTCTTTAAAGTGGAGCTAAACGCGCTTTTTGAAGGTACCCATGTCGTATCGACCCGGAAATACTGCTGCGGGTAGACCATTCCACAAACGTGTATTGCGTGGAAGAAAATTCCTAAGAAATCGCACAGTAGTGGAGAGCCATGTGTACAAATGATGTGGACGGTATTTTAATTAGTGACGTACTGTACGGTTAGAAAATTCGGCGACAGGTACCAAGTCATACAGTTCTCCCGAACACTCCCCGTGATAAATGCGGTAGAATGAAGATACCTCTCTATGTAAAGCCAAAGTGTCAAGCCTCTCACAGATTATTGGGTCCCCAACGATTCGGACGGCTCTACGTTATATGCGATCAAATGGTTCAAGGTGATACTGGGGCGCACCAGCCCAGAGGTGAGAACAGTATTCCATATGAGGCCGAACCTGGGTCTTGTACAGGGCCAAACGGTGTTTTGGCGTCTCACTCTGCTGATGACCACCAGTTTCTTCGAAGCCGAATTGGCCTTGCTTTCCAGATCATCGGCGATACTGGCAGTGGCTCGAAAAGCTGAGGCCCAATATATTGATGCTGAGCGCAGTTTTATGGAGAGTGTTCTCGAAAACTGGCGATACGACAAATGGGGCTTTTAGTGGTTAACGTCCTCCAACATATCATTGATATCCAGAAGAAACAGCGTAGGGGCAAGCACGCAGCCTTGATGGACGCCGATGTGGTGACCGATGCGTGATATGTAATAAGTGACTATTTGCTACAGCGAACACTTAATATCCGTAATGCAAATTTTAGGGTACCATTCTTCAGCTTCAGCTTCAGCACAGAACCTGTCAGTTACAGTCACTGGCTTGTGCCGCTGCGCCACGACAGGCCTCCTTATATTCTTAATACGACTTATTTATCCTTATGAAGTTTGTGCACATATTGCCTTATCTTTATATAAATATTTTCAATATTCTATATTTCCACTTTTCCTTGGAACCTTTTTATAGGTGATAATTGGAATAGTTAAAGAATTGAGTCTCCGATACATAGAACCTCCGTACGCGAAAAAAGTTGATCTGCCGAATCTTAGTGGTTGCATTCCAGAGTTATGGCTGCTTGAAAATCCCCTGTATTTTTGCAAGAATAAAAACGATCATATCATAAGAGAAATGATCAGTTTTGGTAACAAATCGAGGATTTATATCCCTACAAGTGAGACGAGTTTTTCTGCCAGCTCTGCGTCAATTCTGAAATGCAATGAAAATGAAATGCGTTGCATTTCAGAGTTGTCATCGTGTTAGGCGTATATTTATTAAGAAAGCGTAACTCCAACACAAAAAATGGGACCATAGGAGAATTTTTCAAGTAGATGTCAACCGCTGTGGTATCTATCTATTTTTTATTCGTATATAAAAATCGAAGACGTAGACAAACATCTCATGCAGTCATCTAATAGACCAGGCAAAGTATAGAAATAATAACTGTTGCGCTTTAACAAAATATATTCAGATTCATGTGAATTATTCATTGACATATAAAACTTGAGGATTAGTCAAATCTAATGTGGAACTCTTATGGACCAGCTGAGCATATACATATGTGAATAAGTCACCATTACGAACTGAGTCGAATGAACGACATTTATGGACCGTAACCCATAATTGTCGATACGACCGTATCCCTGATCGTTACAATAAATCCCGCGACCTTTTGGTCTATATTTTTCTGACTGGAAGTAGCAGAATTTAAAAAGGTAGAGGAAGTGCCTGAATTTTGAGTATAATTTTACCTTTTATTACAAAGAATCGAACCAAAAGAACATAATATTAGTTTCATTCTATATCTCTTGTATGATAAACTAGACAGAATCAAACTCATTTTCCACGCAAAAAAGGCAAACGCAAAAATAATATTTTCGAGATTAAGTAGAAAAAAAAATCATAAAAACATACTTTCCGTTCCTAGATTTCGTAGCAGAACTCCTACTGTGACTTTTTGAGCTTCACGGAATACATCTTACAACAGCAGATTAAGTAGAGGGAAGTCTGTTTCCAATAGCACCCTTTCGTTTTCCACTGATTCTATAGGCATTGCGCGTTAAGTAGCGGAAATCAACGCAGCGCTTTGCCTCATAACCAGAGCGAGGAAATTACAATATTAAATATTCTGTTTATTGTCATTATATGCGCTCATCTAGCAGAATTTATAATAAAAAAAAATCAATGAAAATAAACCCTTTATGAATTTTTCATATTTTTATCTAAAACTATATATATGTATTATATTTATAAAAAAGTAAGTCTTCACGCGGTATTTATTCATACATCACCGTATTAAATTAAGCGAACCCGCTTTTATTTTATCTATAACAGTGTAATTTCATACTTTCTTACATGTGAGAGACCTGTGAAAATAATTACTTATATAACAATTACTACGACATAGTTTAATCCAAAAAAGAATCATATAACAATATCTTCTAATTATCGCTCTTCAGGTCTTGGAAAACGTTGTATTGTTATTATATCCCAACAAATTTTCAAATAAATTACTCTACTAGGCATTGGACAAGATCTTCTTAATTTTTAGTTAAAATCGAGCATTTTTCTGAAAATTGGAAAAACATTAACAAACATGCTGATTTTTTAAACTCAATCTTCTAATCTACAAAAAAGACACTTTATATTCTCATAATTTACTGCAATCCAAATTTTAATACAGAATATCTTTGATACTTAACAAAATTAATTTGTAAAGTAAACATAGTGCCTAGAGTTAGGTTATAGAGCAATATGCTAGTTTTCAATTAACGTAAAATGTAATACATGGCAGGCTTGAATTGGCCTGTAGACTAGAGCCCCGGGCGGGTGGTTTGCTACATCATTATATATGTAGTACGACGCGTTATTAATTTAGTACTTTTTATATTGATCTAGTAAAATTTTTTTCTAAGAATTAGCGAAAAGCCACTCATGATATTTTTTTAGACGATATATTTATGTACGAGTATTTATTAGATACACCTTAGCCGACCCTGTAGTAAAATATATTAAAATAAATAAGAACGAAAAATGTGTCCTTTGTACACTTTTAAAAACAGTAAGACAAATTCATCAATATTTAAGTATTTCAAAATAATAAATTCATCACATCCCAATTCACATTAAACACTCGTAAAATTTGAAAGCATTTTCTAACCCATAGTATAGCTTCACTTCGGGCTTGCTTCATATCGTGCCCTTATTTATGTAGAGGCTCACCAGCCCTTGTACACAAGCTATAAATAACTTATTATTAGGGTGCAAAACGGGGCTAAGGGTAGGGAGCTTCGCTGTAATTGTATAACAACTATGTATGTTATATGTATGACTTAGCGAAATTAGTTACTTAATTTGCTATAAGATTAAAATGTTTATTTAGTCATACAAATATACAAATGTTTATGTACTAAATTTAAAAGGTTTCCAAGACGCGCGGGTTCAATTTCTGCTTCGCTCAAATTTTTATACGTTTTTATTTTTTTTTAATTTAGTATTTTTCTTTCCTAAGTGTGGAATTACTTCACTTTAAAAATAGCAAAAAATGTTTATGTTGTCATACATTACTTATATTGACATGATTAAATTTCTCACTTCACCAAGACAAAATTATAATGAAGAATTAATAAAAAAAAATCAGGAAGAGTACAATCATTCTTGTTGTGACGCTTAGTTATGACAATGTAATTTTTTTTTGTGTTGATGTAGGATTATATGTGATACTAACTTATATAAAGTTGATATGTAGGTAATAAGATTGGCCGAAAACTATTAACTTTTAAGATGAATCTTTGTACAACGTCTAGTGAGAGGATCACACATACACAATATTTCCTATTCTTAAGTAAGAGGATGTCTACAATTAATTGCAGTTTGTAAGATATTTCTAATTAATTTACAATGCCTATAATATTGTTAATAATTCACGTCACGTGTGTATTTGGGCGGTTTGGTTTTGAGATTAGTTTGCTGTCACAACAAAGATTTACAAACAATTACACAAAGATGTGGCGGCTATTTATATATTGACAAGGTATTAACTAGATATTTACTGTAAATTAGTGTATATGTACAAAATATTAAGTATCTTTTGTTCGGTCCGATAACAAGCAAAAGCGCGCCCTTCGAAAAGTAGGATACGGAAGTGTTCTAATAGGATTAGAGTCTCTTTCTTTAACACTAGGTTCGCAGTTTCCTCCCTCTGCTTACTGTAATATAAAAGGGATGTAACAATTCCGGTTCTAATTCAATTTTAAAATCGGAGTTGAAATTTATACCAATTTCTATTTAGAAATAATTAAACAAAATCCTTAATTGAATTTTAAACTTTCATTAGAAAAATATCCTATATCTGCCTGACCTTTGTTGAATATTTAATTTTGCGGTAAAAGGTCACATCTGGCGTCCGTCTGAAACTTATCATACACGATTAGTTAATTACAAAAGCGATCCATTAAAAAGTATTTTAAAATATAGATTATATGGTGTTTTTAAAAATGATGTTAGTAATACACAGATTTATAATACGGTTTATACAATTTATTCCATCTGACCGACGCTACTCCGTTTAGTGTAAGTCTGTCGTGTCATACATGAAATATTTAATTTTGACCTCTTTCCTCTCGTACCAAGGCCAAGCCCTGCATTGAGTTGCGCCATTCAACACGTAATGCCACATATTCGACGAAAAGTAGGGAACGACAAGGAGTGACTTGGCACTAGGTTCCAAAGTTTACTCTGCCCACACTGCCATGAGCGAGATAAACCGTAAAGTTGAAGAAAAAAATTATACAAAGCATTCTTTCTTTATTATGTTCGAAAACTGGTCTGGGCTTTATTCCTATTTGCGGCAATCTATTTTTTGCCTATCGCACAAAAAGTAATTTGCTAACTATACATGTAGGGTAGGTGTACACCAAATTTTTATGCTACATTCAGTAAAAAGTAAAAAATTTATCGTAAACGAATTTTCAGTAACACGACTTGGCGACGCTTTATTTTGTCCATAACTGTTTTTTTTAGCTTTTATATTGATTCAATTTCATTTACAAATATATGTTTTAAATGAGTTGGAAAAAAGCGATAAGGGACCATTGCAGCGTAGAGATTATGTTTTGAGAGTCTTTGGGGTCTGTTTACAAACGCAGAAAATGTTATTTTAATTTCGCTGTTTGGAATGTATGAGAAAAATAGACATCGAAGACGCTAGGTTAATTTTAGCTTAAAAATGCTTGAATTATGCATCAAACAAAAAAGAAATATCCTACTTTTCTTCTTCTCTATTCTCATCTTACTTTTTACTTTTTAATATGCAATATTAAGATATTTAGTTATTTTTAAGTTTTACAGAATAGAATTTTATCTAATAACAGCCTTAAAAAAATGTAGAAATATGTATATTTTTTTACATATCATTTTTTGAACTCACCCTAGAAAATTATAAAAAAAATGTGTTGTTCATATTTTTTTTTAACTCAGGACCACCAACTGCGACAAGCGTGTATTTGTACAGATTCAGTGCTTCAGATATTTATAGGAGAACGGAAGTGTCTTTATTGAAACTGAGTGTTTTAACACTAGGTTCACATATTTTAATATATTATAATTATTATTTTGGCCTCAAATTAATTTTGCATATGGATTGGTAGGCAATTCTTTTTTTTTTCTTTAATGGAGAAGACACGGCAAACGAGCGTGCGGGTCACGTGATGGTAAGTGATTACCGCCGCCCACGGCCCCGTGTAGTGCTAGAGGAGCTACAGGAGCGTTGCCGGTCTGTAAGGTGAATGGGCACTGGCGCCCGGCATTACCCAATGCGAAACGCAGTAAGCAAGGTCACTACTTAACGCCGGTTTTAATTGCCGGGTGTGGTAACAATCCGGTCGAGTCTGCCCATGCGTGTTGCCATTGCTGATAACGTGACTCTTCCACTCATATGTACGTTCTCTTTGCCTAGGATGTTAGTAATAAATACTGCCTTTACCCTGAGTTTCTAACGTTACATGTTGGTGATATTACTCAAGTGGTAGAGATTGATGGTACTTCGTCTTAACAGGGTGAGAAAATGAAATTGATTCTTTCCTCCAAGGGCAATCGATTTCACAACCGTCACGCTTACAGTCAGACAATCCTCCACGGCATCACTATGAGACAGTATGAGTAATGATAGCAGAATCATAAACACAATTTTACTTTTATTGTATAAACACAAATGAACTATTTAAAAACAATATAATAATAACATCTAATTTAATGATTCGGACAAAGGCCGTTTTGTGATTTCGAATTAATAATTAACTGTTAATATCGTTTAAATTGCAATAGTTTTGTACATTTAGTGTTCTGTAGTATCTCAATTTTTAATAGGCAAATAAAACATGGCGTTGAGATGTTTTTTTTAGATCCCAACAACCTTGTTACCCCAAAAATAGTATGTAAAGAAAAGAATTAAACGTTCAATATTGGACCTATTTCTTACCTGGAAAAGCTACAAATTTTTTACGCTATACAGTTGATATGTTATCATAAATGAGTTTACTATAGTAAATATTTAATATAACATGTGTATGTCATTGTATGCACGGAACTATAACCTTTAAAAAACATTATATTATTGATATTAACATTAAATTACCAATTATATAAATCTGCAATACAATAATATTTTAAAGTTCATTTAATATATTTCATCTGTTTTGATTACTGCGTTTGTGCAATTATAGTAATATATAAAATTATCCATAATGACCACTATTTTAATAATTCGACGCTTATATTATACTAGCTGTTGCCCGCAGCTTCGCCCGCGTATAAATCGATTTATTACAGCAAGACCACCTGAGTTATAACTACCTTCAGCACCTTAATTCTCCTTCGCATTAATATGTACAAGCATGTTATATATTATTGCAATTAATTGATATTACTTTCACTGTAAAATTTAAGGCAAATCTGATTATTAATCATGTATAATCGTATATCAAGCCATATCTTCCTGTAGTGCTACTTCCAATAGTGATACTTTTGGAATGGACTTATATAAATCATAAAGACGTACAGTCTATTCCATAGATATTATAAGGTTTGAAAGAAAAAATAGATTTTTTAAAATAGTCTCAGATTATAAGTGACATTATTTAGAGATTTAGTTGCTAACCGAAATTATGTTAACATTTAAGACTTTAAAGTATTTTTTAGGTTATTAATAATTTTGTTACTTTAGTAAATATTTTCTAATGAGCCACGAATATTTTCCAATGTAATCAATTTTAGATAATTATTAGAAATATTGTACAAATTAAAATATTTCATTGTATAATACGTTGACAGTTTATCTCTGAATGTAGTCCTGATCCCTCGATTTATAACAGGCAGAATTCACCTCATTAAAAATTCTCACCACGCTTAATAATTTTATACTTTAACTGGACCGTTATGATTGTTCATGAGTTGTTTCAGTTGTTTGATTTTAATATGTCAATGCAAAATGCTTACCACGCTCAATAACATTGTTAAGATAGCATTTCATTATTTCTTATGCTTTAGCTGGACCATTATGAATGTTCATGAGATGTTCTAGATCTTCGATTTTAATATGTCAATACAAAATGCTCACCACGGGCAATAACTTTTTTTAAGACTGAACTGGACTGCTTAGATTGTTCATGACATGTTCCAGCTCTTTAATTTTAATATACCATTGTAAAATGCTCATCACTTTCTACAACTTTTGTTACGGACGTATTTAATTATTTCTTATAATTTATGTGGACCCTTTCTGTTCTTCATCACGTGTGGAAGTATTCGAAATAAAATATAGCCTTAGTCCTGCCTAGATCAAATAGATATACAACAGAAGAAAAATCATTGAAATCGGTCCAGTAGCCTAGAAGATAGATGTACTGGTACAAAGAGACAAACAGACAGACAAAAATTCTAAAAATTGTAAATTCGTGTTCTATTATTAGCTATTTTAAAGCCCCCTACATTATTTTAACGTAAATAGATTCAAAGTACAGACACGACTTTTTTACTGTTTTATTATAATATATATAACACTGTACGAGTAATAAGTCATTGTAGCGCAACGACGCTGGAACTGACTGTTGTGTACTGTGCGATGGTTGTGAGCTGAATCCTTCACAGTTTATTACTAAAGGTGACACATATATACAAATACACAAATATACAAATACATATACATACATATGTATGTATATATTTATCGAGAAATAAAACGTATTATGATGTAATAAAAAATTACTTACTTATCTGCACGCTATATCCCTAGCGGGGTAAGCAGAGAGAACGGAGCGCCAAACGCCTACGGTCTCGGCATACCTCTTTTGCCTCGTCCACTGTCATTAACGTGCCCTCCGGGGGGCCCTCTTGCTTTTTTACGTGACCTTCCTCCAGTACCGTCGATACTGTGTTTTCGAAGGTCAACCGATGTCTCCCCCTCCCTCTATTACCATTCACTTTTCCTTCATAGATCTGTTTTGCTATTCTTTCTTCACTCATTCACTCGATGTAAAAAAAACAACGATAAAAACTCTTGAGCATTTATCGAGTTATTCTCAACAGTTTTGTTCCAATATAATCCATTGATGTAAAATTTTGTAAATTATAGGGCGAATGGAAATACGATAAGCAGTGGGTTCGATTCCCATTCAAGGAAATGCTTATTACTAGAGTATAAAACGAAAATATTTTTATTTTGTACTCTAGTGATAAGCTCAGTGTCTAATTCTACTGTTCACCGCTCCACCAACTGAAGGATTATCGTATAAGGTAACAAAATAAAATAAAATAAAAAAAAATAATGTCTTCAGAAATTATTACGTAATTATAACGACAACAAAAATACATATGTGAACTTATGATAGTAAAGCAAAGAACGACCAACGACATAGCGCGGTGTTGATTTCCGTCATTCAAAGCCTAATGTTTGGAAATTCGCTGAAGGCTGGGGACTAATGCAGCGACTTAAAACGATGTTCTCTCTGAGTACTCTTTTATATATGGGATACAAGGTGAAATAAAAAAAATACATCATATGTATTATGTTCAAACTCAATATAGGAATAACACCAAAATAGCTACATGTATAGTTAATAATCGCGACCGCACGTTAGGTAACAATTTATGCAGCGTAAACGACGTTCAACCACAACCCGGGGCACCGCACTTACAGATCTTTGACGAGCCTACATCTTGTTGTATTTTACATTAATTGAAACACGCTATATAGATAGTCATAAGTCAGATGATACTCAGATACAGCGATAATATCTCCTCCTTTTCCACTTTCTGTTCAATTTTGGTGATATTGCGTGTTAAGTATTGGTTTTCAGCGCCACGCTTATTTATTATAAACCCACAAATATTAAGCGTTTACAGTCACAAAGTACACAAATATTAAGCATTTACGTTTTTAAATTTAGTATTTTTCTTTCCTAAGTGTGGAATAACACTTAGTTTTAATAACACTTATTTTATTAGTAAAAATATTTAATAAACAGCATTCTCTGTTGGCAAACGATAATTCTAATTATCTTTGGTTAGCAGAAATTTGTAAAAATCTCCCTACAGAGATGCTTTCAAGAGGCGCAGATGGTAGTTTACTAGGCCGTTTTTCTCTTGATGTTTTCGAAGTATCTTTGGGATCGAATATAACTGCAAAACCTATTATTTGTTGTGATTCTTTCTGGTGAAGGTAACTGGATTTTTTGCCTTTTTCGCTTCTGAATTCTATCTATAGTGACTGCCTTCCAGTCTGGTGGAACGAACGTTTATTCTGTAGCATTGTATTTACTGTTATTGCCTTCTCGTTCTTATGAACAGGTCAGGGTGGAATGCCTGTTAAACAAATCTTTTCCCAGTAGCAGTCACTAGTACAGACAAAACAGACATATATATTTTCCTTATTATCCATAGTTTAATAAAAAAAATGCGGATAGCAGCATTTCCCGAGCACCTGCTCCTGGTGTTTTTGAGAAGATTTGAGCACTCATGGTCTCTGATGGCCAATTTGATGGGTTACTTGAACGCCACCCATTGCTCGGCGTTGACGATTTTTACAGCTGGCTTAGGTGTTTTTTAAGTGAGTATCTTCGTTCGCAGCCAATCCTCCTATTTTCTCATCCGGGCTTGGAACCGGCAGAGTTTTTGGGAATGAGGGTTCGCATATTTATAAATATAATATATAGATTTAGATAAAAATATGTAATAATAATAAATGAGTTATTTTCATTGATTTTATTATCTTAATTCCAGCTAGATAAGAGTATGTAAATTTAAGAAATAAATAATGGCAGTAAGGCCAATCGTAGCATATTGCAATGATTCGAGAATGACTGGGGAACGAAAGGGTCTTGATGGAAATACTCGTAGAGTGTCATAGCACTAGATTCCCAGATTGCCTCTACTTAACCTGCTATAACCTGGCCCGTGACGCCCTAAAAATCACAGTAAGAGTATCTGTTCCTCTACGAAATCTAGGAAAGGACCGAAAGTATGAAAATTTTATGAATCCCCTACTACTTTATACTCGAAAACATTATTTAATTTGTACTTCTGTGTGGAAAATGGATAAGGGAGTTTCTAAACACGATTTTATTGCTGTCTAGCTACGTCTTATAAGAGATAAAGCATGAAGCTACAATAATGTTCTTTTTGGTTTGATTCTTCTTAAT
>DWMZ01003480.1:0-12693 GCA_018249855.1 Eueides tales michaeli | reverse complement strand
TAATCATTAAATATAATGTTGTCTAACCCTTGAGCATTTTCTTGTGAATTCTGAGCTTTGCCCTAACACCCCTAAGGGCACAATATAAGGTACGGTTATTACGGTATTATATAAAATCGTTAGCAATGCGATGGAAATTTCAAAGGAACTTTCTAAGTAGGTTGGGAAAAGATCTTTTTGAACAATAACTAGCGGAACTACGCGACTTTGCCCGCTTAAGCTATACGAATATTCGTTTAATATTATTTAAGTGTATTTAGTGAAGAATGATTAATTATTTAGATTTATATAGGCTATGTAGTAGATAAATCTTCATTTATATATTATCTTAAATTTTATTGTACACAATTCACAAACAATAAACTTGCATAAAACGAGGGCTTAATCCTAAAAAGCATTTTCTACCAGCCAACCTCTTCAGATGGGAAATCTAGTAGTAGGCGTATAAACGAAACGAAATATACACACACACATACATACATATATATATATATATATATATATATATATATATATATATATATATATATATATACATACATACATACATACATACATATCCATGTTGTTTGTCTTTCTTTGACTATCTGGTAATGTTTGTTTTTTCAAACATTACCAGATAGTCAAAGAAAGACAAACTTTTTTTTTAAATTGTTTTTTTGTGTTTTGACATCATGCTAATAGAGATAAGCAAATTTAAACAAATGATATTTTAAGATCAAAGTTAGACACACTCTGCCAAATTTAGACATTGTGCGGACCTCAATGCTGTGCTTTTGCCTCGGTAGTAGAGCGATAAAATAAAAATATTAAGGAGTTGGGTGAGAACGAATGGCTTAGTGGCGATTGCGCTTGGACGGATTCCAAGAGGCGCAGGTTCAAATCCTGCTTCGTTCAAATTTTTATACGTTTTTAAATTTAGTATTTTTCTTTCCTAAGTAAGTATATATATTTTATTACTGCCGTTCTGTCTTCTATTAAGTCACTGATAATTGTCTGTCAGATGAGTTATTGGGGGAGTTTGTTGCTGAAAAAGAAAAAAATATCAGCACCTTTTGTTCATTTGTATTTTTTTGTAATTAAGTATCACATAACTATTTGAAGCTTTATTTGAGGCCTGTCGTGGCGCAAGAACATGTGAGTGGATCCTCACTCGAGGAAATGAAATGAATCAAAGCGCGGAGTTAAGTTGCGCAACTCAACACACAATTCAGCGGAAACGGAACTCAGTCTCTTAACACTAAGTTCCCAAGTTCCCTCTACCTACCCATTTACGCTAGCTAAGAAAATTCTTTTTATACCTTTAGGTGCATCATGGAGGCGTATTATTATACTTTCTAAAGGCGGTGTGTAGGTGTTTTCATTCTATTTAGACAATAAGAAGCAATAGAAATTGATTTAAGCTTTTAACGTTAAAGCTCTCAAATAAACAGGCAGATAGAAAGGCAGAAAGCTCCAATAAAACAACTTTATTAAAATGAACAATAATTTAATATTCTTATTCTACAATATTTACAGTATATCAACAATTTCATGAGATTTGTATCACAATTAAATATATATAATTATTATATATGTTTATTTACAATGCTCAGTTTTATGGTATAAAAAGTTAAATACACTTACTATTATTTTTAAAGTATCTATCTTAGATTAAAGACTATGGTTGTGGGTTCGTATATTGATGAAAGATAGTTAACATCATATACATTCATTGTTATAGAGACCTAAATCAAAATATTGATTTTGACCAAAATATTGATTGACCTGAGTCAAAATATCGAATTTGTGCATACTACTTTACCTAAAATATGGTTTCACCACTCTCTCCAGATAAAATTCAAAGAGAATTTGAGTTATATCACTTTGATTCTAAAAGTAATCATATTTTTGGTATAATTTCTTAATATTAATTAAGGAATTAAGCTTTTAAAATAGATCAATGGGACAAATCATTTTTGAAATATTTAAATAAAAAAAGATACAGCTTAATTAGTTTCTTCTTTGAATTGATTATATTTAAGTCTAGTAATACAATTATTAATACGTAAGTATACATTTAAATATATTAAAAAAAAAAATCATTACATAAATTTATATTATTTTATTATGTCGTGACAATTTTATTTTTACGTAACTTTTAAGCTTCACGCTTTTCCACATTGCATTTTCAATATAATCAATCCATAAGCGGGAATTGAATCCAAATTCTTCATGTTTATAGTCATTGTATACCCTCGATTTTTGTGGTTACGTTCTTAATATTTCTCAAATACCCTCTAGAATGCTACATTTGGAAATATGCGTAAAAAAGAAAAGAAAATAACTCCATGATATACTTCTTGTCGCAGGGTAGGCAGAGGGATTGCACCCAGTTGTCTATTTCCACACACCCCACCCTCGTATTTCTAACGTTAACATTTGTGATATTGCTGTCACCCACTTCGCCACTACAGACCCCGAAAGATTATTGTAATATTATGTAGTATAAACTTCCTCGATTGATGGACTTTTCGGTAATTTTTGAGTTCCTATCAATATTTTAGGAGATTAGTGTGATCAATCAAACAAACCTTTTAGTTCAATAATATTAGTAAGATGAAGTGTATACTTTAACTGTAAGAATATGGCAGTTTTAAATAGTGAATCATAATTAATATTACTCAAATAACGATAATTATTTCACGAATTTAATAAATATCAATTAACAAATTGTTTATAATAATTTGTTTTTAACATTGTCAATGGAAAAGTGAATTAGGTTTTTAAATAACTTTTTATTGAAATATTATTCAATACTATGTAAATTTTTAAAAAGTACAATTATGTTATTATTTCACCAAATGAAAAAAATAAAATTTAAGGTTACTTTTTCACCAGTACTATTAAAAATGGGCAATTTTAAGTACCAAGTGTATCATTTTATTAGATCTGTGGATCAAAATAGCTTTTTTCATACTCTTTGCGAAGTTCTTTGCTTATTAACAGTTATTAATATTTGTTTCTGTGGAATATTTATACATGGATTTTTTATGAAATATTTATCTTAGGTATAAATTATATCGCAATATAAGTTCACGTTAAATTTTACCAATATATAAGACTATATTTAAGACTTCCAGTAAACAGATAGCATTAAAAATATCTGTAAGATAACTATCTAACAGATATTTTAACTAAGCTAACTAGCGCCTTAACCAAAAGATAACAATCAAGGAGTTGAATAAAATTGATGCGGCATATATTATCTTTATAATTATCTTGAAGGTGCTTACTACTTACTATCTAGAGATATTCACATTCAGATACTAAGTTATAATTACATTTATAACAATATATTTTTTATGATAATCGATTAAAAAAAACAATTACTTTTCAAATCTTGTTATAGATATGCGTATTAAAGTTTAATTAGGTCTGGAGGAAATAATAAAATTTCCGTTAGTTAAGTAATAGATCATAACTTAACTGACATTAGAAATACAAATTAAATCGACGCAATACATAATGCTTTAAATTTGGTAAAACCTGGGGAATGCAAGTCTCTGGATAAAATCAGAATATCTGTACATTAGGTTCCCAGGTTCCTTCTGTCTACTGTGCTATGAGCGAGGTACAAAAACTTAAATCTTTAACTTTGTAACAAGCATACTTATATACAACTTATCTAATTAAAAATATGTTAACAAATTCAAAGTAATTTTACAGTAAATCTCAAATTTCCTCGCCCATTTTAACCCTTTAGGAATATAGCGCTGAAATGACAAGTCATGTCAGAGTGACTCAACAGAACGGCTTACCCTTACGTTTCGACGTCACTAAGTGAAGTACGTACGTGACTCGCAATTTGCGCTTTGGAAAATCTTTGGAAAACCATCATTTCTATAAGAAAATCTAAAAGAAAATGTTATAAAAATATATGTTCAAAAAATATATTTAAATTTTAAATGAAACACTTTTAAACGGATTAGTCAATATACGCGATTAAACCGTTTAAAAGTGTTTCATTTAAAACGTGTAACAATCGCGAAGAAATCAAAGACACTATTATATTTAAATTATTTTTTTTTTATTTCTACTTTGTTAGATATAGCACGGTGTTGTCATAAGGAACATAATGTTAAGAAATTCTTTTGCCCACGCTTCTTTGATTTGCTACAAATGGCGTTAAGCCCAATTTGTCTGTAACTAAATTAATATAGATAATATAATAATATTAATAACAAAATGAATACAAGTTTTCATTTGCTTTTTCAAATATCAGCTTTATATACTGCATTTTACAAATCAAGCTTTTTCATTTGACACTCGTGTAAGGTGAATTATGCAAAAAAGTGTAGTTATCGATTTTCTTGTGGTAGCCATTTTGGATTAATATCTATATTAAATATATTATTTCTATTATTACTGAGGCCTGCCGTGGTGCAAGGATACCAGCAAGTGACTGTAAATCCAAAAGATTGTGAGTATCGAACTCACAATCTCACATGAGGAAATTAAAAATATAGTATTTTCATTTCTTCGCTCGGTTAACAAGGCAAAGCGCGGCGTGTTGAATCCCGCCACTCAACATGCAATGCCCTAAATATATAGGAAAGTAGGGAACGCATCGGAGTGACTTAACACTAGGTTTCTAAGTCTCCCCCGCTTATACTGCCATATGCGGGATACAGCGTGAAGTTGAAAAAAAAAATATTTTTAATCAGATATTGTAAGTCGAAAGTTTCAGCTCTATTGGACATTGGTAATTAAGCTCGCAGGATTTCTTTAACAGCTTTGTTTTAAGCAAATCTAAGCATATGTTTAGTTTAGTTAACTAAAAGTCTACCCCATATTAAACATTACGGAAGTTCCGCTTTAAAAAATTAATTCATTTTAACATTTATTTACCACATCCAATCATATTCTAACGTTTTTGAACCTTAATACGCATATCTATTATAATTACAGTTATTTTAACTAATATGTATGTCACCGTAATATATAAAATGGCAACATGTAGAGACTCAAGTGCAGCGTGTAGGTCGTCGACGAAGATTGCATGGCAGCTGGATTTTCACCTGTAACAAAATTTTATTTTATATATGTTTTCCTTGGAAATATTTAAAAAAAGGTTTACAGGTTCAACTTTAAAAAAATGAATTTACCTAAAAAATGAAATTATATATATTAGACTCATTTAAATTTTATAAATACATCGACGATACGACGGTCAGTTCCGCCTCTCAATATATAATGTCTCGAAACACGTGTAGAAGATGGGAAACTAAGTGTCTTAGACATTAGCCAAATGTGAATAACACTATTATTTTGGTGTTGAATTTCTTTTAAAAATATTTTGAATATAAGCAAGAAAAGGAAAACTGGAAAACTTGGTGAGGCTTGTCGTGGCGCAGCGGCACAAGCGTGTGACTGTAACCGACAGGTTGTGGGTTCGACCTTTCCCCTTCGAGGAAATGAAATGTTTAATATTTTCAATTTAAATATTTTATTTTTCATTTCTTCGCTATGGTAAGGCAAAAAGCGCGGCGTTGAGCTCCGCAACTCAGCGTGAAGCTAAAATAAAAGGAAACGTGATTATCTTTACGCTATATCTCTCAAATATCAGCTAAAAGCTTAATATGCTCTACATGTTTCCGCTCTCAGGACCAAGCATTGCGTTAAGTTTTGTCACTCAACACACAATGTATCGAAATAGTATGAACAAAGATATATGTATGTATATAGGAACAAAGTTACGGATTTTTTTCAGTAGAGAGAAAGTAGAAATATAAAAATGTACGAACCTATTTACTTTACTAATAAAAATGTCATGTTAAAAAATGTTTTTAGAAAAGTAGCATTTACGCTAAAAGCCTGAATTAAAGTATGCGTCAGTTGACTTATATGACATTTCTATATTTACATATGTAATTAAAAATAAAGCTAATTTTATATCAGCAGCAGGGACATAATGTATGGATGTAAGCACGACTATTTTGTGTTCGATTCTCATTTGGGGTAATGTTTTATTTTCAATAACTAAGGCACAGTGCAGCGTTGTATTCCGCATTTCTACACCCAATATCTCAAAAAGAGAGAGAAGAATACTAAGTTCCTTCTACCAAATTTGTTTCTAATTGGATACAGCGTTAAGTTAAGAAAATAATAATAAAAAAAACGGAAGTGCAACCTAAATAGTTTGCTAACAAATTAAACCCAACAGTGTTTTTTATTTCCAAGCCAAGAATACTAAACAGACTCGAGACGACGCGGTTTTTTACCGTCGTAATTGGCATTTCATAATAAATTTCATAAAAATAAAAATATCTCTTGCAATAATTTTCTGATTATTGCCGCACTTGTGCAATATCTTTCTTTTTAGTCTAGTTTTCATTTCCATTTATTTAGTCCAGATTTAGCGTAAAGTGGAAAACTTAATGTGAACAAAGTGCCTTAACACTAGATGCCCAGGTTCCTTTTGCCTTACCTGCTGCTGCGAGACTCTATGAAACTAACAACATCTTTTTAGGTAGAACTGTGATACATTTGGATTTTATGTCTGGAAAAGCTTGCTTTATACTGTGTCCCGCAGATGCAGGGTAGTCCTGTGTGTTTACTGGCTAATTTCAACGCCGCACCTTGCCCCATTATCAGAGTGAAGAAATAAAAATATGATTTATTTCATAATCTTTGATTTTCGCAATTATTACACATTTTACATGAAAGAATTTTAAACGGAGTAATCGCGTATATTGAGTTTTAAACATTTTTAGAAATCTGACGTTTCGAACACTTTGCAGTAGTCCGAGGTCACGGGTAGACTGACGTGGCATTCGTCTGTCAGTTGACATAATTGTTATATGAAACTACCGCCAACGATTCCTTAATTGTCTCGTATATTGCTCTGGATTCTTGCAGAATGAGCTTACTGTACCTGGTCCTCTGGTGTGGTATGCTTGAGACTTTAAATTTTTTAAGAGTGGGTCCCAGGTGGTTGAAAGTTTTCAACCATCTTCTCTATTGAAATTAGGATATTTTTGTATTTCAATAGCCTGGCGGATCATTCTAGGGATATATCTATTGAAATTAGTGCTGTGGCTTATTATATATAGGTCAAACAAAGAGAAGCATCGGTATTAGGGTGAAGGAACACATCTCCGATGTCAAGAATGTGCTTGTATCAAAGTAAGCAGTGTGTGAGCATACAGCGAACAAATCATTACATTAGGTTTGATAAACCTCATATACTCGCTAGGGAGAATAGATATATCCCTAGAATTATCCGCGAGGCTATTAAAATTCTTTCATTTAAAATGATTTACTTCATTTCATCAATTAGGAATTGAAGAAATAACCGACACGTTTACAGTCACACGCTTGTGAATAAGACATAGAAACACATATTTTGATTTACTTATTACAAATGTATAGATTTGATCTTTGCATCATTGCCCCAAACTATATTCCAAAGGAAAAGATGAAAGCTATGTGAAAACCTAAAGTAGACTAATTGAGTAGTATCAACATTTGTTAGCTGTCTCACTTTTATAAAAGCACAAACAGCGAAGCTAAGTCTACTCTTAAGAGAAGAAAAATGGAGGCCTCATTAAAGTCGGAAATACCGCGGTTTCAATAAAATTAAGAATTTCACTATCAAAACAGTAGTAGTAAGTTAATATTCTGCTTCTTCACATTCGGCATAGTAAATTATATACATTTAAATTGTATACAAGCGTATAGCATGCATATTGATTATTAAATTATTAATCATAAGCAAGTATTATCGTATTAGCGACAGTGCGCTTTGGATATCGTCATCGAGTGGCGCGAGTCATGTCTAGCGTAAGGTCACACGCTTATGCCTCTGCGCCACGACAGGCTTCGAATTAAATACGTCAATAATTGATTGAAAATATATTTTTTATTTTTTCTCAATGATGACAATAATCTGTATAGTCATAATACACAGGTCAATTATTAGGATATTTTATGTTTTTAAAAAATGGCACTACTTAACGTTTTTCACAAAGTCGGGAGAAAAATCAAGAAATTTGCTAAAAATCATAGTTAATTGAGTTGCAACATGATATATAATAGAGTTTTGTAACTTGTCAAATATACTTTATAGATTATCCGTTCTTTTTAACAGACACTTAAAAGATCTAATAATTTCTTCTGGTGTTACCTGCAAAAACGTAAAACTCAACACGCAATGCCTCAAAGTCGACGGAAAATGGAAAACGAAACGGAGTGTCTTAACACCAGCTTGCAAAGTTCCCTCAGCCTACCTTGCCTTGTGCGGGATACAGCGTGAAGCTGAGTGGGTGAATAACAAAACAAAAGTTACAACACTTTCACATTTGAAAGACCCAAGTTTTTCCTTCTATAATATTTCTTACGACTTACCCTTATCACTTCTTTTAAGATGACGCTCTATAATAATGATAAATAACAGTCTTACATCTTCTGCACCATATTATATTCCACAGATGTATTTTTTAAAGGTTCATCGCTTATTCTCATATGCCGCGCAGGCAGATCGAACTCAGTGTTAAGACTCAATGGATCACCTAATTCTCTAGACATTGCGTGTAGGTGGCGGTACTCAACGCCGTGCTTAATTTTTTTACCAAAACGAGAAAACTAAAATGATTTTGCTGATCTGATGATCCGAGCGTGCCAGTTAAGCACTTATCACTATGCCAATTCATATTGTAAGGAGAAGATACGAAGGAGATTATATTGTAAAAAAGCGATAATGTTACACATAAGGAGAATGCATGTTTAAAAAGATATCCAGTTACTACTGCCTATAATATAAATATCAATATTTACATTACATGCCCAGCTCCACGCTGTATCCCGCACATGGCAGGGTAGACAGAGTGAACTTGGGAACCTAGCATTAAGACACTCTGTTCTATTCTCCACTTTCCGCTGAATTTGAGGCAATGCATGTTGTCAGTGGCGGAACTCAACGCCGTATTTTTTATTTCAGGCCCAAAATAACGCAACTTTAAGACCTTTTATTGTTGTTTTTTACGATTTACTATTTACATACTTAGGCTTGACCAATTACATTATTTATAGTACTTATGTCGCCATGAACATAATACAGCTTATGTTCCTAACTAAAATTAATCCACATGTATATTGTGATAATCCTGAGCTCTAATAACAATGAAATGCCTTTGTTTGCCCCACAAACATAATAATATAATAGATACTAAATTTAAACACGTATAAAAATTTGAACGAAGCATGATTTCATTTGATTCCAAGAGGCGCGGGTTCAAATCCTGCTTCTTTCATATTTTTATATGTTTTTAACTTTACTATTTTTTTCTTTCCTAAGTGTGGAATAACACTTTAATAGTGAAAATGTAATAGATGTTATAGTTTTGTCGTGTCTGTCTGTTTGTCTCTCTGATTGCACCGTAGCTTTCTTTCGCGGGGTGCTTTTCTTTTGAAAGCCTTAATTATAGCGGTAGGCTTTGCCTAGTTTTATGGAAATCAGATTAGTGGTTTAAATGCTACAAGCACTTTGTGAAAGTGAGAAATGCTGTTTTTATTTGGGGTTTTGTTAAAGCTTAAAATTTTGTTTGTATATTTAATATGCGCGATAGTTGTTAATTCAATTCCTTATTTGGACAATTTATTCATTAAGGAGCTTTTCTTCAGATTACATACAAAAAATTGAGAAAAAAATACTTTCAAGTCAATGCAATTAAAAGAATTAAGCTTCGATGTTGTCACATTTTGTTATTTAAAATTTGCCACGAGATTTAAGCCTGTAATATAGAGGAAATATCAAAATTTATGTTTATTTTTGACTGGAGAACCGTCCGGTCTTATTAGGGATGTGATTTGTCTGTTTTGCTGTGTGCGGGATACAGAGTAAAGCAAAAAAATAATGAAAAAAAAAAAATAGTCATTTGACAATTAATTATCGATGACTGCTGACGCCTGCAAGCTTAAGTATTATATTTTTTATATTTTATACTTTCCATTGAAATTATAGCAAAAATTATTAGGAATATAAGTTACAGTTTTTTTTTAAGTTACCTTCTCCTACTCCGTAATCAACCTATTCATAAACGCCCTCTGGATGGTCCTTATGCTTTTTAAATGATCTTCCTCCAATATCATAAATAGTATAGGTGCCATAGTTATGTTTTCGATGGTTAAAAAAAAATAACAGATATTTATATATATTAAATCATAAATATTAATCATTTGCCTATAACTAATTCAGACGTCTTCCATTACATTATACCGTCTAAACTGCGGTAACACTTACCGCTGTAACGGCGTGAAGCACTCAGTTTTATTAAATTGACTCAAGTAGATTATCCAACTGGTTTTATGTAAGTATGTATGTATGAATAATATTTCATTTCTATAAGTGTAACTAACGTGCGACATAGAAGACATAGCGCTTTTTTAGCCGATCAACAAGTAATCTCATGAAAATTAGGCGGGTAAAAAGAGAATTTAGTGTTTTTATGTTCCTTCTGCAGAACCTGCAATGCCTGGAAAGCAATAAGCTGCTTTTTTAGGGTTCCGTACTCGTAATATAAAAGAGTGTCCACCATAAATAATTCTCTCCTGTCCATAAGTTCGTTTCTCCCAGGCTGTATATCATGAATTGTGATAGTTAAGCAGTCGAGAAATCGACCGACGATATACTTCTTAGGGGCACTATGACTACATAAAACAAAAAAAAATGTATAGATAATATTTTTACTATTTTTAAAGTGTTATTCCACACTTAGGAAAGAAAAATACTAAATTTAAAAACGTATAAAAATTTGGACGGAGCAGGATTTGAACCTGCGCCTCTTGAAAACCGTTCAAGCTCTCTGACCACTAAGCCACCCGTCCTCACCAAGCTCCGTCGGACGATAATTCTAATTATCTTTGGGTAGCGGAAATTTGTAAAAATCTCCCTACAGAGATGCTAGCAACATAAATAAGTTGAAACAAGCGTATAAAAATTTCGACGGAGCTTGGTGAGGACGGGTGGCTTAGTGGTCAGAGCGCTTGAACGGTTTTCAAGAGGCGCAGGTTCAAATCCTGCTCCGTCCAAATTTTTATACGTTTTTAAATTTAGTATGTATAGATAATATTTAAATCACGTCACGTAAAACGAACGTAATTTTTTACCTTTTTTATACATAATCGTGTGATCCGACTCGCGCTTTGCCGGTTTTATATTATTTCTATTCACCCCTAATATACACACACACACACACACCCCTAATATACGAGTAGCACGGTAAGCAGAGACGCCGTTTTGTCGGGGGAAAACGTAGCGTAGTAAATATTTTTATTATAATATTTTACATTAAGTAAATTTTTAAAGATAGAAAAATATTTTATTAAATAATTTTTCAAATGTAGCTAATTTTATTTTTCAAATCATTATTAACTTATTAAAATATTATAAAAAAAATGTTACTTTTAAAACGAATTTAAGGGTAGGAGGACGTCTCTTTTTAAAGCCACTGAGGAATTAATTCGATGTTATTCATATAGGACTTACGTAAAAATGACTTTCTTTCAACTTCACGCTGTATCCCGCACATGGCACGGTAGGCAGAGGGAACTTAGAAATCTAGTGTTAGGACACTCCGTTCCACTTCCGTTCCCCACTTTCCGTCGAATTTGAGGCATTGTGTGTTGAGTAGCGGAACTCAACGCCGCGCTTTTGTTTTTTATTACTTGATGGCTTTCTTCTTTTCTTTTATTCCTTTTATAGATCTATAGGCACTGCTATTTTCACTGTCTCGCTTTAGTAACGAGGCACTTAACTTTTTAAGTTCTATTAGTCAATATTGAAAATCCCGAGAATCAATCGAAAAGTGGAGAACAGAGTGTTTTAAGTATATTTTAATAATGGCCTCTTGGAAGCTGCTCTTTGACAAACTAAGCCATACTTTCTCATCTAGCTACGTCTAAGTACGTGTGTATACGCGTGTTTGATGAAGTCGAAAATATAAAAAGTATCTCATCTCAATATTGTTAAATAAGGCAGTCAAAATATTTTTCTTATATTTAAAGTAAAGTATTTCATTCTTTTTTAATTTCACGCTGTACCCCGCACATGGCAAGGTAGTCAAAGGGAACCTCGGAACCTAGTATTAAGATAACCTGTACCGTGCTCCAATTGTTCTAATTGCCGCAAAATTTTCGAGAAATTGCGTGTTGAGTGGCAGAAATTGCGTGTTAAGTGGCAGAAATTGCGTGTTAAGTAGCAGAACAGAAGAAAAAGTAAGAATAGAAAATCGAACCTACAATTGTCTTATTTACCACTTCAATATCTCTGTCTCTTTTCGGGGATAATCTTAATGATTTTAGATATGAAAATTAAAAGAAAATAGTATCACTGAAGTTTCATATATCCATAATCGTGAGACGTCTGTACCTTCAAGGTCAATTCAGGGATTTGTCGTACGTAAGGATTATTTCTACTTATTCGGTATTAGAATCCCAATTTTGATCTCTAGAAAGCCTTTTTCTTAGACATTAATAAATAAGACAACATAAAATATTTAGACTATAGTTAAATAATAAGAATATAATGTACTAGCTACCAGCCAGCGGCTTCGCTTGCTTGAATTACACTATACTAATTTTAATTAATTTCTTGTTCAAATAATATTCTAACTCAAATTTCCGGTAAATAAAGAAATGTAGTAATTTTGCCGA
>DWMZ01003479.1:0-12693 GCA_018249855.1 Eueides tales michaeli | reverse complement strand
AACCTTTACAACAGAAAATATTAACCATAATATTATGAAATTAAATCTTGAAAACTTATTGCGGTATGTTTAACTTATTTTTATTAGGGTTCCGTACCTCAACGTATAAACAAAACTCTTATACATAAAAACACTTTGATTTTTCTCAATCCGTCTGTCAAAATCATTTATGTCTAGATCGCACAGGTGTAAGTTAAACATTAAATATTCATGTCTATGATACCTTAAAATAAGAAAAATTAACCATCTAAATGAACGTAATCACAAAATTAAGCATCGTTTGCACTTTATTTTGTTTGTGTAAAAATTTGCCGTGTAGTCAAAACGTGCCCCTCTACTACAGTGCGGCTTAGAACTTCCTCCCACGCGACACACACCTGTGTAAAGGCCTACCTGGGGCAGCGTGGCCTACCTTGAAGGCTGGCGACGTACCTGTATCTACCGTGGTATTATACGGGGCCGGGGGCGGCGGTGATTACTTACCGAAACGAGCGTACAGGTCACCTGGTACGAGGACCCAGTCGCTCGTTTCCCTTGCATTTTCCGTTAAAAAACATATCTATAAGATATTTCCCAAAAACCTATACTTGAGGAATAGGGCGAAGTATAGAACTAACAATACAAACAAAGGAAAAATACAAAAACTGAAAAGGTTTAAGAAATTTTATAGAAAAAAAAAACCTTTTCTTATAGGTATTTTATCATAAGTTTATATTAATTCAAATTTGTCATTTTTTTAATTATTAATATAAAGTTAAAGCATGTCATTTTTTCTATGTTGTTCCCGTTGAACCCTGAAATTGTTACGGAAACCTTTGTACTGTTGTAATAAACTCAAATTAATGTCGACAAGGTAGAGACAACATTATATTTTGGTCGATATAAAATTGTGAAATATGGCTCTAATTACTGTTTCTTAATCATAATTTTATTACTCCTCAACCGGAATTTTTAATTGTAATATTAGAATACAACATTTATAAATTACTCCAAAGGTCTTTTCATGAAAAAATATTGTATTAGGCACACGACAATAATACATGGTAAATAAAAAGTAATATTAATTTTAGAGTCGTTCTAAACATGTCAATGTCTACACATTAATGCTAATTTTAATATTCCATGTGCATTTACATAATTCATGCAGCACTTGTCATGTGTTCACGCTGTATCCTGAACATGGCAGGCTAGGCAGAGGGAACTTTGGAACCTAATGTTAAGAGACTCTGTTCCACTCCTGTTCCCCACTTTCCGCCGAATTTGAGGCATTTGCGTGTTGAGTGGCGGAACTCAACGCCGCGTTTCGCCTTGTTACCAGAGCAAAGAAATGAAAATATTAAATATTTAAAATGAAAATATTAAGTACTTCATTTTCTCGAGTGGGGATCGAACCCACAATCGACCGGTTACAGTCACACACTTGCGCTGCGCCACGATAGGCCTCCAACTTGTAGTTTATTTTATTAAAATAACGAATTACCTGCCTGCTGCCTGCCGTGGCGCAGGGACACAAGCTACATAAAGTTACCTTGCCATGTGCGGGATACAACGTGAAGCCGAGTGAGAGAGAGTGAGAGAATAATATCACATTATCGTAATTATTATTCAATTTTATTGAAATTTCTACAAATAAAATGTATCATATTTAAATCTTTTGACCAACACTGAAGATAAAGACATTTCAATGAAATACATTTTAACACATTAATCTTACATTCGAGGCTTTTGATTGTGGGTCCGATCATTACATTGTACAATACATAACTTACAATACATTAACGTCTTTCAGCTTTTTATGTTATTTTAATAAAATAAATATTTTACTTTTCAAGTAAAGAAAATATTTTATTAAAAAAGGTAAGAAAAAGGTAAAGTTTGGTAAGATAACTTTCTATCCCTTGAAAGAAAGTTATTTTATTTTAATCACCTTTGATTGTTTAAGTTTTCTATGATTATTGTATTTATTACATCTAAAGTTTTATTTTAGTAAGCCTAAATACAATTTAGTCATGCAAAGTTCAGAATTTTATGTACTCCTAAATATCTGTACAAACAACATACAAGTTAGGTATATCACCTGTAGAAATGTCAAAAATGCTCAACATAAATATCAAATGTAGATCACAATTTATGAAACTCAAGAGGTATTTTGACGGCCACGTCCATAGAGTACATTTTTTCAATAAATTCTTTGACATTCGTTTATCAATTCTTAAAAGCATCACCTTACACAACACATAATGTCACATTTTGTATATTGATAAATAGACTAAACATTAATTATTCCAGACAACACGGAAACTAGTTACGATTAATTTTAATTACACTGAACCATGCTTTGTTTTGGATATCATATTGAAAAATATTTATAACAATTAAAATACTGATTATATTTTAATATAATATTACAAGTTTAGACATAAATACACGTATAATGTGTTGATGATATGTATGACACATAGCTTAAAATAATTATGAAAAACGATCAACGATATGGTATAGAAGTTTTACTACAGAATAATTTCTCTACCGCTACAGCAAGACGGAAACGTCTAGCTTAATTGGCTAGAGATTTTGGATGTGTTATTCTAGAACGGCGAGATCTAAAATCCTACTACAATGTTATCGCATCTTTTTACCGCATCTTTTAGCCGTGTGATTCCGACTTAGAATAGGATCATCCTGGTACTGATGGTGTCGTAAGAAGCGACTAAAGTACGAGTGGAAGAGTCACGTTGTCAGCAATGGGAACACGCATAGGCAGATTCGACCGGATTGTTACCACCCCCGGCATTTAAAACCGGCGTTAAGTAGTGACTATGGTCACTGCGTTTCGCATTAGGTAATGCCGGGCCCCGATGCCCATCACCTTACAGATAGGCAACGCTCCTGTAGATACAGCGTGAAGCTGTGAAGAGGGAGCTTGGGAACCTAGTGTTATGAAACTCCGTTTCACTTTCCAGTTTCCGCCAAATTTTAGGCATTGCTTGTTGAGTGGCGAAACTCAACGCCGCGCTTTTGCCTTGTTACCAGAGCGAAAAAATGAAACATTAAATATTTAAACTAAAAATATTAATTATTTCATTTCCTCGAGTGGGGATCGAACCCACAACCTGGTTACGCCACGACAGGCCTCAAATATTAAGTATTTTTTTTCAATTAAAAAAGAAGACTATGTTAGCAGTATCCGCTTATTTCGGAAAAGGATTTTTTCAGAAAAAGATTAAAATTTTCTACCTTTATTTATTACACAAAAGATGTGAATATTCACTAAAGTATATATTTTGTACAAAATCGAGACCTGTCGATAGTAATTAAAAATAAATACACTGCAATATAACCATGTATTCTTTAGAGGCTATTCTATAGAGCTCGACTCGTTTTAAGTTTTTGATATATTAATAATTAGCAACCCGCTTTTATTACACTATTTTACGTGTTCTAATAACAACATTTTTTACATAATATCAATACATAAGCCAAAATATAATAGTAAAAGCTGCATTTACTTGGCTGGTAATCCGGTTCTGAGATTAGCGCGTACAAACGCGGAAATGGAGCGAAAAAAATACCATATTAAATTCTTTTCAACGTCACCTATCCTCTTTTATCATAAGAATATTATGTACATACATACAAGATAGGCGCGAAAAATATAGGTAGCCCTTCATTTGCAATCGGGTAATAAAATAATTATTATAAAAAAACAAGAAACCCGACTGCATAACACTAAATAAAACAAACAAATAGTTCACAGAATGTAGTTCAGACTCGAGACCTATTCAAATTTATAAGGTTGAAAAATAGGCGGTGGTCCTAATTAAATATTTCGCCTATATATATTCTTTCTTTTTAGTGCCATGCAATCACTTTTTTGTTTTATTTATTATTATAATTTTATTTCCCACTTTTTTGTTATGATTTATTTTATTAACTTGGTTTACGTCGACTTTCGAAATAAGAGCAGGCTAATGTAATATTTAAATAAACTTATTATAAATATCAAAGTAATTGAGCAATAGCAAGAATTATTCTTGAAACAGCTTAATTTTTTTATATATTTCTAAACTGTAATTTAAAATGAATTAATAATGGTGTTGGTACTTAATAAATTCCCTAGTTGAAAATGTAAATAGTTGCTTGGTATAGGTAGTTTATTTATGAATAGGTCGGTAAAGACCGTATTAAAATCCGTTTCGTGTATGGCTTAAAAGGAGTTCGGTTCAATTCCGGCGAGAGGCAACACAAATATACGTACATTTGCGTCATGTTTCTAGTTTGGCTAATGGGCATGTAAATATACTTTTCCCTCTTCACTTTGCATTTTGCTTCACACGCATACAGTATTGCAACCCTGCCGGATTCAGAAAAAGAGTCCATATTTATAAACTTCCGCATTATCACGGTGATGATAAACATGATATAAACATGATATATTAAGCTATTTAATTGAATACCCATACTCTGGTATTCGAATAAAAAATAGTTTTTACTATGAACATCATGTTTACATATGTTTTACATGACATCGCTCTACCGCCATGTTTTATATTTATTTACCTAAGAACACTCGGGCTACTAAGACGAATTTAGCGACACGTCAATTGTGTCATTGCGCTCAGAGGTTCTAGAATCATGAGTAATAAAAAATATCACATATATAAATAAAAGATATGCGCCAAGAACATAACCCTACCTTTGCGATCAGCAATAACACATCCTAACAAAAATCTATGAAATAAAAATTTCTTAAAAAAAAATTATGATAACGATATTTAACAATTAATAAAATGTCATATATTTCATTTATTTATTTCTGTAAATTAATTCCTTTAAGAAAAATATGAATACTGAAAGAATTTCTCTTATTCATGAATAAATGAAAGCCGGTATGGGAAAATACTTTTTTCATGATTTCATAAGGCTTAAAATGAAATATAATTTTAAAGATTCTCTTTACGTGCAAGCCACTGAATATAAAATCCCTGCCGTATAAGTTTGTCAACAAAAAGAGTAAAATAAAGTGAAAATACATACAGTTGTTCTCATGTGTATTACGTTATTTCAAGTTATTCCAGTTGGTGACAATGTTTTGCCAGATAACAGGCTGCCTTACAGTTTTACACGTGTGAATTTTATAATTAATACATACTTGTCAGAATGTAAGTCGAGAATTAAATGAACGATAATTTTTTGTTAGGTACTTTATAACCTTATTTAATATCTATTAAATGTTAGCCTGCTAATATACGTCATATTTACGAGTAGGTACTATATATACACACACATCTATCCCCTTTACATTTTTTTATTTGCTTATAAAATCTTACTTTACATATAATGATGTAAACTCAGATTATATAATAAATTAAAAGTTTATTTAAATAAATCTAAAAGGATAAAATGCAAACTACGTGTTTAGTATGCCTGGTGCAGGTTGTGGGTTTGACTCCCACTCAAAACGTAAATAATTTTTTTTATATTTTTATTTCTTCTTTCTAGAAGGCAAAGCGCATCATTGAATTCAGCCATTCAACACGCAATGCCTCAAGTTCGGCGAAAAGTAGGGAACGGAACACTAGGTTCCCGTGCCCTGCCATGTTCATTCGATGATGTTATCCTTCAGAGATAAATATTTCTGCAAAGCACACTGGGAAAACAATTTAGTCATATATCATTTTCTTTTATTGTTAATAGCGACGTGTAATATAGTCTATCAATTAGACAGATCAATCCAATAGTGACAGAGATTAGTGCGCTTAACCAAACAAAGTTTTCCTTTTTATTATATTAGTAAAGCATCTATCTAGCCATAATAATAAAATAATAGTGTCTTACTGTGATTTCAAAATGACTGTGACCTTTCTTGCGCATATAGTTATTTACACGATAATGAAACTATTATATAATATTAAATAAACAAGAAGCGAGTGATACCGCACCGGCACCACTAGTTAACAAAAAAAAATATTTAAATACTGTATGATTGTGTTTTTTTATTAGCATCACACTGTATTCCGCACGTTGAAACCCTAACACTGGGTTACGGTTTCAATGTGCGGAATACAGCGTGATGCTCACACAGCATAGACAGAGAGAACGGGAATTCGGTACCTAGTATTCAGATAACTCGTTCTGTTCTCCACTTTCGGCCGATTTAATGTTAATATGTTATGAGTAATTCCGATAAAATATAAAGTTATTGCTCGGCCAACGAATTCAACCCGCTCTGGATATATTTGATCGATCGAACGGTTATACAGTTCTTACATTTTAATTTTCATCTTCATCCAATTTTATTTGTGTTCAGAAACAACCACGTTAAATCCACAAAGACAAATGAAATAAAATAAACATCCGATTTCCGTTACATCCGATTAAACATGTCTGTGGTCTTATTTAATTTATATTAAATCATGTTATTATTTGCTAATTTGTAACTTTATAGTAGGCAAAATTATTAAAATGCGTTATAAGCTGTTTACTTTTTCCTGTCCTTACCTCTACACAACCTAATAATCTGGGACTGTGCAGTGTAAATTGTTTTAGGCACACATTAAACTTAATATAAGCAGGATAATTATTCTGCATATGTACTATTACTAACATACTAAAAAAACAAAAGATAACCCTTAACCAATGCTTACCCGCCAAAGCCAAATGAAGCAAAGCACTGTCATACCATCCTTTTCTGGAATCATTTTGACGTATTTTCATGCCGCTATTCGAAAACCTCTAGAATAATATAAGAATACAACAGACCACCAGGGCCCCGGACCTCGGGGGGCCCTTTGCCCATTAACCTAAGCATTGAAAAGAGCGGGTCAGCCAACTGGCCAGCTCCTGAAGCTAGGAAACCTCGACCCTGCTCACAAGTTTTTTTTTATAATTTAGTGCTTTTGGGTGATTTTTTATAATTTAGTGCTTTTAACATCAACAATAAGAGAAATCCCGACTTAAGACTTTTAACACATTCGCTGAACTTCCTTGATAAGCATGTGCTGCTTAATATGTTTATTTAGTAATCTAACAGAGTTTAACCTTCGATCAACTATTCACTAGATTAAGGCTTGCATTAAAATACGGCTCAAAAAAGTGGCACCACTCAATATCGATATCATTAAAGCATTGTCCGAAATAACGCTGAAGAGTTCAAGTGAAGACGAACGTAGGGAAGCAGTTATAAAATTAAAAATGCTAAATTTTGAGTTTGTTTTTCTTTGCGAATTCATGCACAGCGTATTAAACAGAATCAATTATGTTTCCAAGATATTGCAAAATCGTTATATCGTTTTGGACGAGGCGAGTAAAAGTTTGGAGGAAACAACAGATAAACTAAAAAAGTACAGAAATGATTTCGAGTCATTTAAGTCGAAGGCCACCGAAACCGCGAAAAAAATACAATATCGATCCGACTTTTTCAGAAGAGCGACGAAGAAAAACGAAAAAGCATTCCGATGAATTGGCTTCTGATCACCGATTCCAAAACCAGGTAGAAATTTTCAGAGTGACTATTTTCAAATGTGTACTCAACATAATAATCAATCAGTTAGATGCGCGTTTTTGCGGCATGAGCGCACTTAGCAAAACGTTGGACTTTTTGATTCCAAAAAAATTGCTTAGCATGAATGAAGTGATTTTACTAAAGAAATGTGCTCAGTTCCAGATGAAATATTTCGATATAATTGGACCCAATTTTTTTCTTTCATTGGTTAAATTATACCATCTGGTATAAATTCTCGTATAAATCCTTCCTCAATTAACGTAGACATGGTCCATTCGCCAGCTTTGCAAAGAAATGATAATGAAATTTGGTGTACTTGAATGTGACCATACGGAAGTGTATACAGCAATGCAACTGTTTCATACAATTCCGGTTACTTCCGCGGTAGCAAAAAGATCATTCAGTAAACTAAAAATCATAAAAAAATATTTAAAAAACAACAGTTGAAAAGATCGCCTCCGAAATTTTGCGTTAATTGCGATAGAAAATAAGGCAAAATCAAACTTGGATTTGAGTGAAGTTATAGATAAAATCGCAAAAATTAAAGCGCGCAACAGGTTGTGAACTGGACGGCAAAGTCTGTCAAAAATCTTTTTTTTTAATTATTGATTTCATCTGTGTAATAAATATTTTATACTGTCATGTGCGTCGTTGTTCATTTATTCCTATTTTCTTTTATCAAACACATCGATTCTACCCGTCATAGAGATGACGTATGGATTTAGCCTACTAATGATAAGTTCAACCCACTGTATCCTGTATCCCATTATTATTCATATCTCTACATAATTTTGAAGAGCAATAAATTTTTTTTATAAATAAAATTTATATACATAAATCAACATACAGTAATTAGATATACGAGGGGAGGTCCAAAATTTCGTAGAATGGAGAGGATGGAGTGGGGATAGGGGCGCTCGCTTGGTGGCGCGGGATAAGGAAGGACTATAACCGGAGAATACAACGCAACGATATTAGAAAAATTAAATTATGCCATCAAAGAAAAGCGGGAGGAAAATTGACAAAGGGTGTGTTGCTCTTGCAAGACAACGCGCCGGTTCACAAGAGCAGAATTGCAATGGCTGCTCTGCACACGCATGGGTTCGAATCCCTAGTTCACCCACTCTACAGTCCAGACCTGGCCCCAAGTGACTTTTTTTATTCCCCAATTTAAAAAAAGACTTAAGGGGAAAGAAATTTTCCGACGATTATGAGCTAAAAAAGGCAATTTCAGCTCACTTTGACGGAAAAGATGAAACATATTTTTATAGTGGTTTAGAAAAATTAATGTCACATATATATCATAGGTTTAATAAATGTATTGAGCTTATGGGTAGTTATATTGAAAAGGAAAAATATTTTTGCTGTTTTATTTTACTTAGATCCCTTTCATTCCACGAACTTTTGGACCTCCCCTCGTAAGTAGAAACATGTAGGTACATAAATAAAATAATAGAAGAGGTTATTATAAATGTTAACAAATGATTTTTTACTGACAGTAACTTGTCCAAGAAACCAGTCTTTTCTTTTTTTCTTGAATATGTTAATTGATATGCTAACTTCTGAATTGTTTTGGGTGAGTTATTCCAAAGCACTACATCGTATACAGAGAAAAAAAATCTCAAAATCGTATGTTGCTTATAGGGATGGCACAAACGCCTAGTAAGGCTTCGGTTAAGTAAAGGTTAAATCGTCAATGAATATAAAAAGACAAATTAGGGTAAGCCCGCGAGCACTCGCGATGTGAGGATTTCACTCACATTGGATCGCGCGCCTATCATCCAAATTTTTGCCTCGGCACCTGACCCGCGCTGTAGCTGAGTTTTGTACGTTCCTCGAACAACTAAACCTGAGTTTTGTACGTAATTAAGCCACAGCAGAACGACCCACTCCGTCATGAGAAAAGATTTGTTCGAGTCGTGTCATGCGGCGAATCGCTCATTGCCGGTTAGCGACGTAAGTACTAAGTTACTTAAAAATTATTATCTATCTAATTGATTTATTATTTTTAAATTATAAAATCTGTTATATTGTATCTAAAAAAGTGCAAATAATTTATTCATATACATTTTTTTATGTCGATAGACAAGAACAACGAATTTTAGCGTGGTTAAAGTAAGATGTTTTCGAAGATGTCGAAGTTAAAAATAACAGTCCCTAATGGTAGCATTAGGGACTGTTATTTTAGAAAAGCACAACGATCATCGAAAGGAGAGTTTTCTTCTTCACAATATCAGAATGAAACTAAGCAGAGACCAACAATTAAACTAAATAGTATTTAGTTTCGAATCATACTATAATATGACTAGATCTCGTAATATTGCAAATAATAAAGGAGCTATAATTCCAGCTGCAGCAGCATATATATTTTATGTATAATTTCCCTCAATATAAAATGTGAGCAAAATACTCTATACGCTAGTGCTCTTAAAAGCGCGTGTGCTGCCGGATTATATGCAGAAATTTGATCATACTTGCGTAAATCAAATATGGAACGTAATTTATTAGACGGTCACACAAATAGTTAAACATAGTAGGCGTAGTCAAGAATAGTAAGAGTAAAGTTTTCGCAAGCATAATCTTTGTTTCAAACGGGAGAAAAAAACGGAAACGCTTGAGAGATAGTTATAAGAAATGCAGTGCCTCGTTTGCTGTCTTCGTTGACATGAGCAACTCAAGACATCCTACAATCCATAATGAAACCACGCACGAAATTCTTACCTTGCGATATTGAATTTTATGTCATAATGAATTTTAACACCTAATTATACTTACATTACTCTAATCTACTCTAGTCATGAACAGATATCCAATCTATTTTAAATCTAAACCCGCTACTGCTATATAGACAGTAATATAAGGCTTAAGATTTATTTGGGTTAACCCGAAGGCACACATATTCAGCCAAGGAATTGACAGCAATAAGATTAAAATTTAAGTAAGAGACAGCTATGGATAGCTTAGTCAAATCTAAGTTTTTAAACAATTAGTCGACTGCATGCAAATTAAAAAGAGAAGAGATGACAAGAGTACCTATATATCGTGTATAAAAATAAAAAGAAAAGATGAAATGTCGCCGCCTTGAGGTACGCCGTATCTGATCAATCTGATTTAAATCTTAACCCGCTACTGCTATATAGACAATAATATAAGCCTTAAGATTTATTTGGGTTAACCCGAAGGCACACATATTCAGCCAAGGAATTGACAGCAATAAGATTAGAATTTAAGTAGGAGACAGCTAGGGATAGCTTAGTCAAATCTAAGTCGAATGCATGCAAATTAAAGAGAGAAGAGATGACAAGAGGATATATTGTGTATAAAAATAAAAAGAAAAGATGAAATTTCGCCGCCTTGAGGTACGCTGTATCCAATCAATCTGATGACAAATAATTGGTTATAACATACCGCCCACGTATGCATAGGTATGCACACAACCAGTCCAAAGCTGTAGAATAAACATAAACTGAATAAAGAATCAAGAATGATGTCACAGTCATCGACAGTTGGCTGGTTTTTTACAGGATGTTTTGGTGGGATAATTATTATTCTTTTCGTCAGATGCTAATTTTATAATGCAGGCAAAGCCTAGTGGTGATTTTTATTGTGGAAATACGGAATACGGTATTCTTTAGTGAATCTTAGTTTACAGAATCCTCCAAATGGTGATGTCATTTTGAGCTTACCGAAGAGGGATTATAATGTCGGTTAATTCACATTACATTCACGATGAATACTTTTGAAAAATCTAACTACATAAAAACTTTGAATGAAATATGGTAAGCTATGTAGTAATGTCTTGAGTGTGGAGTTGATCTGCAAATTAATATGTCACAAGTACATTTAAATGTTTGTTCTTAACAACCCGTTCAACAGAAGAATGACTGTTAGCTTCCATTCATGATGATTCCGCTAAATATAGAATCCAATCTTTTTTTCAATTAAGCCAACCTTTGCAAGCTTGCAATCTCTAGAATTAAAATATTCTTCGGTGAACATAGGTAACATAAGCCATCTTTGTTCTATTAAGTACTTTTTTGATTAAAAAAAATGAGTTTAATTTTTATTCTTAACCAAACCCTTTTAAGAAAATCAACTGCCATAGGCATATTTGTGCCTTTTTTAAATAAACAGAAAATGGGGTTTACATTTAATTAGAATAACAAAAAAATGTAGAACGCCACGCGATTTTGTATGTTATGCTTGCGCAGGGGCTAATCTTCTCTGTATCGTTCCAATTTTGGTATATGAGCTGCTGAAGCGTGACCTAACCGTATGCGGTTAGGTTCCTTCATTTACACTGCTATGAACAGTAGGTCGCTGGTGCGTACGTGCCAGCTCCTCCTCCATGGCGCCTTACATGGTTTTATCTGCCAACTTTTCAAACAAAGGGTTTTGACAGTTTAGCTCATCATTCAATTTTGCCTTTCTGAAATACAAACTGTCAGTATTTTTATTTTCTCTATTTTTTAATATTTTCTCATTAAGTATTTAATGTTATCATTTCTCTGGTAACATGACAAAGCGCCGCGTTTAATTCCGCCACTCAACACGCAATTCCTCGATTTCAACAGAAAGTGGTCTAACACGTAACTGCCATGTGCGGGATATAGCGTGAAGATAAAAAAAAATGTATACTTTCAAATTCTGTAAAATTGTGTATAATATTAAAAAACGATCATAGCAGATTTAAACTGTAAGCCGACGATATGCGAATGTGATCTAGTGTGCACAAAGATTTACGTATTTGATCCTGGAATTAAATGTGTCGATGATTTGTGATAACTTGTGTGAATGTAAAATCATTCATGTATGGATTTACAACAAGTGGATGTTCTATGTGTTAATGTGTTATTTATTAATATATGTTGTGCTATTATGTGTTGTGACACAACACATCCAGTGTGCATCACATCCAGTGTGTATTTGCGATCACATGTGTATACATGTGTGTATGTGTGATTTGTAGTGTAAATAAGTACCCCTGTATTCTACTCACATTCCTCCTGTGAATGTGAAATCATAATGTAGTTTCTAAAGAGGCGCGGGTTAAAATACCGCTAAGTTCAAATTTTTATATATATATATATATATATATATATATATATATATATATATATATATATATATATATATATATATATATATATATATATATATATATATATATATATATATATATATATATA
>DWMZ01003478.1:0-12694 GCA_018249855.1 Eueides tales michaeli | reverse complement strand
CTGACCTTTGCACTGTGGAAGTAGTAAAATATTATTTTTACTTTTTTAATATATTATAGTGTACGCCCTCATAGCGCAGTGAACTCTTTTGGGTGAGGTTTTAACTCGATTGGAAGTATTTAAAAGTGAATTGTTTTAAATATTTAAATATCACTTTAACAAAACAAAATCTATACAGATTTAAAATAATAAAAAATAATTTATTTATTCTAAATATTAAAAAAAAAATAAAACTTTCCGTTAAAATGTAATCTCAATTAAAATACAACTATAGGAATTGAAAATAAGAAAAGAGTCATATCACTAGTTTTTGTGTTTGTCAAGCAAAATCTCCTAAACGCATTAAGGTCAGATTTATTTATAATATTTATTTTAATAATTGAACTATAATCACAGTAGAGCTGAAATCACGAAAATTATATGTACAATTCGAGCTCGAGGTTCACTTATTTTAAAAATTATACAGCCTATGTTTGAATAAATATCTGCTTTAGCTAAACACAAGCTAGCAACCCTGTTACAAATCAAGAAAACGAAATCTGTAGAACAAAGTGAGTTGTTCCAACAATAATTTATGCGAGCTACGAAACGGGGCTACGAAACGGAATGGTTTTTTTTCCTATCACGATCGAGTCTCATGTACCACGTGTTTTACATCTTATCGCTATAACCATAAATTGGTGTTCCTTTAAGAGCTTTTGCGTCTTAGAACTTTCCTTTCGGTACAATTAGGTGGGCTTTGTATGGCGTTACTTTAAATTGTTTGATTACTTTAGTTTTATTGTAAAATTGTGAATTCTGATCTTATATGAATGGATTGTTTTTATCGTTTCTAAGAGTTTAACTTACAACGCAAAACGAGGTACGTGAACTATTCTGTGTATATGTGGTACCGTAATTCGTGATTTAGTGGTAAATTGAATCATTGGTTTAAAAGTTCTTATCAATTTGGGTCAGAAGTTTCTTTAATTTTTTCTCCAAAATGCATGAATAAAATATTGCACTGCAAGATAGGTAAAAAGAACCATCCATATTTCGCTCTCCGCTGGATATCATGATATTGTATCATAAATTGCGAAACTTTACGCCGTTATTTGTCACATTAAAGATTTGTAAAATATATTATATATGTAATTATTTCTACAATTTTAGCTATTTCAGAATTTAGTTAGCCTATGTTAATTTATTTTGATATATATAATTAATTGAAGCAGAAAATATTTGTCAGTCGCTAGTTCGGTTTCATTAAGCTTTGACTAAAATTCGATATGAGATAAAACTGGAATTCAGTGAAATTGCAAATTAATATAAGCTTAGGTTATATAATTAATAAATATAATCAATGGCTTTATCTATATCATACTACTATATTTTCAACTTCACGCATTAAGTGCTAGGGACCTAGCTAGTATGTCACCCAATACCCATCAAAATAATACCATCCACTTTTCGGCAAATTGCCAAGGCATTACATGTTGGGTATCGAAATTTAACGCCACATTTTGCCTCGTCACAAGAACGAGGAAAAGAGTATATTGAATAGTTCATTCCCCCGAGTGGGATTCGAACCTGCGCCAAAAGGCTCCGGATCTATGTCATACGAAACTCGCACTGTGTGGCAGATGGAACTGTGACTTGTATAACAAAACAATTAAATACATTCAAACCAGTCGTTCCTGAGATTAGCTCTTTTAACAAAAGTCAAATAAATACTAATATTGTTAAACTGCTTAGCTTTACAATATTAGTATTTATTTGAATCTCTGGCAACGAGACAAGCTACTTAATATATATGATTGATGATAATACGAGAATAATGAAGATGATAAATAAGAAATAACTGACACAAAAGCTATAACTAAGGTAATATAACAAAATGCCTGTTAACTTTTTTTTTTAGCATTCTGAAATTCTATCCCACGCTAGATTTGTATCTACAAACAGCACAAAAAATCTTGTATAACATAAAGGAACTGTCTACGGCGTAGGCGTGCTACGAAAACATTACGAGAATTGTTTGTTTTTATGTAACTTTGAACAAAAAATGAGTTATATTATGATAATAATATATTTATTAATTATTGTTAATATTGTTTATCGTATATTTTATAGTAAATCAACCACATCATTTTTTTTCTATTATGTTATTAGCATCAGAACCTTACACAGCATATAGCAGGATTGGCAAATTGAACATGGGAACTTAGTGTTAACACTCCGTTCCCATAGGTACACTCCTTTTCCCCTTTTTCCAACAAATAGAGGCGTGCAAAATGGCTGAATTCAGCTCTAACCTTTGCCTTGTTACCAGATGAATTAAATATTTGAAATATAAATATTTTTTTTTCTTAAGCGGAAATTGAAATGACACACGCTAATAATACCACTGGGCCACGACCAGCCCGATAAACATATAAAGTGATGATATAATTTACACTAAAATAATAAATTTAATGAATGTTCCACCTAATTTACTACAAACTGTCTCGTTATACAGTAGTTAAGAAAAACACGAGCTAAATGACACGTCACGCCACCCACCTAACATGTCACGTTAACCATCACAGTGATACATGCGACAAGTGACACATTCAGATTGAAATATATGACTTCTGTTATTTTATAATATTTTATAAAGGTATTTAAAGGACTGTCGTTGGTGCAGAGGTATAAACATGTAACAATAAGCGCAACAGGCCAATTCAATCCCCACTTGAGAAAATTAAATATATTATTTTTTCATTTTATTTCTGTGGTGATGAGGCAAAGTGCGGCGCTGAGTTCCGCGTGACTCTCAACACACTGCATAAAATTGAACGAAAAGTTGAGAAAGGAAGTGTCTCAGTAGGAGCGGAGAGTCTTAACACTAGGTTCGCAGATTTCCTCTCCCTTCCCTGCCATGTATGGAATACGGCGTAAATCTAAAAAAAATTATAATTTATAATTTTTTGGTAGAATAAATCTCACTAATTTTCATACAAAAATCTGTATTATTAAAAAAATTAAATAGTTTATGTTAATATAGTAAGAAATTTATAAATTCTACGTAACCAATTTATTTCTTTCTTGTAAAGACAATTGTCATAACGTAAGAAAGTAGTAAGTTGTGATCACATAAATGACGACGTCGATATTAAAATTTCTTTTAACTTAATTATCTTTTTAATTAACTCTATAAATAATAACTCTATAGAGATTTATTTTCAAATTTTATTTTATTTATTTTAAAATAGAACTTACAACTTTCATCACATCCACTGCGCATAAACGGCAACACAATTGAAATACCCGCAATTTACTCAAAGTAATTGAACGTAGTTACTATATAATTAAAAAAAATGAATGACTGACGTATAGTGACACTATCACGCCGTCACGTCAGATTGTCTCCATAACGAGACAGTGATTAATACACCACTGGTTTAAGCTCACGTGATGAAATGTGAAAATGTTATTTCATAGAGTTGAATTCATATTGAGGCCGGTCGTGGTGTTAGGGTAGGGTCATTTAATACTTTAATTTTATTACTGTGGTAACAAGACAAGAGTGCGGCGTTAAGTTACACAAATTGACAATTAAATTAGTAGTCACAGGGAAGTAGTATTAATAACTAAGTTAATACTAGATTTCCGGTTCCTTTCTTTGCCTGCCCCGCCTTGGAAACTTGAAATTAATATTGCTCAGTCTGTTAACCTTTGAAAATAAATCTTTACTTATATAATTATATCACTGAGTGAAAGAGTTTACAAAGTCCAATGTTCTAAAGCTCAGGCACTAGTGGTTGTAATTGAAAAGTTGATTATATTTCGGATAGCGTTTTTCTCGAAAAATATTGTTTTCTATATGATATTAGAATGATTTACTACGTTTTTCTTTTAGTAGGATAGGCAGAAGGAAACGTGTTAAAGAGCTCCTGTTCTTCACTTTCTAACCAATTTTTGAGCGATTACAAGAATGAGGAAAGGAGGAAATAATTCGTATTCTTGACATACATAGTCAAATACTGTCCGATCGCGCCGTTGCATGCTATAGATTGTATCGTAACACATTTTTACTTTTTTTAAACTCTGCCACTAAAAGAAAAGTGTTATACGGCTGTTGTACAGCGTATTGTTATATATGAAGGACCAATTGAGTGCAATTTTTAATCGAAATTCTTGGTCGTAGCGTTGGTTTTTAGCTTCGTTTTAATTATTTTGGATTGGCGTTTTAAAAGGTACAAGCAAGTTAAGTTATATGATCTTATTTTAATTACTAAATTTACTAAATTATTTATTTTCTTTTCCTAAGGGTGGAATAACACTTTAAACATAGTAAAAATACTTATTTTTATTATTTTTGATCCTCATTTAGGAAACAGAAATACTTTTTAGTAAACAATTTAGTATGCGTTCAAGAATTTTGGTTTTTCTAAGTTGAAGTAGTGTTTTTTTATTACTGGGTACAATTAATATATACAAGTAGTATGTAGGATGATATTAAAAATAGAAATACATTAAAGCCAACAGATCTATTATTGCATCCAGTGTACAGGCAACAGTTCAAAAGGCAACGAACATAATTTGGAATGTCGTGCCTTGCTACTTGCTAATGCATATAAATTTTAATATTGCATTTTAAAGCAAATTTAACTTTATCATATATAAAACATGATACATTTTTGATTACACAGCGCATTGCACCTGAGACATCGCTGAGAGATTGATATGAAAACCTTATACATAGTTTAGTATTTATTCTGTTAGTTAGTCAGTATTTGAATGGAATATTCCTTTTCATTTTAAAGAAAAATTAGTTCTGAATAAGCCTTTTAGACATTAAAATTTTTTGTCAGATATATTTTAAAAATATGTCTGATAAAAAATTCAATGTCTAAAAAAGTTATAAAATAAAAGTTATAGTATGTATATAAGATGAGTTTGAGCAAAAAATGGTGATATAACTTTGTCCTATCTGTTTGTCTGTAGGACTGTCTTTTTGGATAACTTGAATTTGTTTGTTTGTAATCGATATCCTTCTTTATTGCGGTAATTCTTAGCTATCGAATATTAAAAATTAAATAAGCAGTTTAAGAACTACAAACAATTTAGTGAACAAACAATTAGAGAGAGGTCTGTCGTTGCGCAGCGGCACTAGCGTGTGACTATAACCGACAGGTTCTGGGTTCGATCCCCAGTCGAGGAAATGAAATATTATATATTTTCAATTAGAATAGTTAATGTTTCATTTCTTCGCTCTTGTAATAAGGTAAAGCGCGGCGTTGAGTTCCGCCACTCAACACGTAATGCCTCATATTCGGCGGAAAGTGGGGAACGGAAACGAGTGTCTTTACACTGGGTTCCCAAGTTCCCTCTGCCTACACTGCCATGTGCGGGATACAGCGTGAAGCTGCGAGTAAACTCTAACTGCTCGTTAGAGATTTTTTAGGTCTGGGTTTTTTTAGTAATAAATTTGTTTATGCTTGTTTGGTTTTATGAAAGGTAGAATGGCTTTAGTTAAAAAAAACTCTGTTTCTTACCTATTACAAAATTTTCTCGTCTCTTCTATCATAATATTTATTATTAAATATAAAAGAATAAATTTGAGTAGTTAAAGCTAGTTATATGGCATATAGTACAGGTAGACTATTAAAGAACACGGCGGTAGTGAGTCTTGGCGAATCCTTTGAAAGTTCTTTGAGGAGCTTGTTCTTGATGTAATTATGCTTTATTATGGTCACCACACTCGCTGCGTAATCGTCTGAGAATGCATCTTATATGAATCATAATTCCAGGAAATTTTGAAAGTGGTATATATATATATATATATATATATATATATATATATATATATATATATATATATATATATATATATATATATATATATATATATATATATATATATATATATATATATATATATATATATATATTTCACTTCTTCTCACTTCTTATATAAGTATTTTTCTATAATTTTCTTCATTTGTTATATATACACTGTGGCTGTGGACTCGATTTCCACTTGAAGGAATTTAATCTTTTAAGTGGTAATGAGACACAGTTAAATTTAAACTCAGAAATGGATGGTGTGTTTGGTATGGAGTGTCATATCACTATTTTCTCTATGCGTACAAGTATTTCTCCAAATTCCTACAGAAGCAACATTTTTCAAGCAATCAACGATACCCAGTTTTATTTTCAAAAATAAATAAACACATAGTTATGTATTGCAAATTTTGATGTATGTAAAAAAATAACTACGAGTATATTCATACATCCGCTATACAAGGTCGGTAGAAGCGAGAGTTTAGCTATAATCTGTATGTATGTATATATTTTAAGTAGACCGTGAAGAGACCTCAGTCTGAGAGGGACTAATTCCAGTAATTGCTGACGCTTTGAAGCAAATCGTGGGGAAATTAAACAACGCTTGAGACGACAATGTATTTAGATATAAACATAATATATTAATATAGAGGCGTTTTGTTTAAAAGCCTGCTGAGGCTTAGAGGCACAAGTGTATGAATGTGGATGCCTAAGCTTGTGGGTTCGATTCCCATTCACGCAAATGAAATATGTAATTTTTTTTTTTTCAAGATTTTCATTTTCAAGAGGCACATTGCAGCATTGAGTTCCTCTACTCCACACGCTATGTTTAAAGAATTTGAGAGAAAATGGGAAAACTTTTTATGGAAACTATACCAGGATTTGAATTCCGTTTCATATATATTATATGTTTTATTATAGCATCTTATTTATTTACAGATTTATTTGTTTTTTTTTAATTATCTCTTATTAAGACTCTATCTATGGATAGATAGATAGAACTATCTGTTTGTGAGGTACCAGACTGTTGAAATTTTTACACATGATGAATTTTTGATCCCGCTATAACTACTAAACCACAAAATAAAACGAAAATTCTAGGAGTTCCAATATAACGATCATTTTTTCACCTTCTTTACAGATATTATCTTTATGAACAGCGTGTGCGAGGCCAACTCGTATTTGACCAGTTCTTGTTTCTATACATTCTCACACGTCATTACTAAGCATATGTTAGTTTTAAAATATGTGTATGTCTCAATTTGACACAATTGCACAAACCTTGACAATAAAGGGACGGCCTTGGGTTCTGTAACCACTCTAGGATTTTTTTCTAGTAAGAATACGCCCAGCCATACACCGGAATGAACCCGCAAACATTCCATTCACAATCCAACTCTATCCACTTGTAAAACGATGGCAAACAAATTAAAAAGCCATTACAAGAAGATTCTTATATAATCCTAAAAAAACCACACTGCCCTAAATAAATCTATCTGACCCGCTACCAGGTGACAAGCATAAAAATATTTTCTCACGGAAAAACGAGAATTACGTCAAAACTTTTCACGCATCCCTCACTTATATTAGGTAAAAAGGGGGGTTAACACCCACCACTATTATATATTGAAGGATTTTGCATAGTCACAAACTATCGCTTGACCCCTGTTGAATGGATTACAAATATAATGGAGTAAATATTGGATTTATATTTCAAATCTTTTGTAGAAATTGATATTTGTTTACTATCTAGCTATTAAGGATGGTCGTGGTATGGGCATGATGGTGTGGACTGTGGATTCAATTCCTAATAAAAAAAAGGAATCTATACTTATAATAAATGTGTAACTGATCGCTGTCTTTACATGGCAAATATACTAAAAACCATCTTATAAGGGACCTTTATTAATATAATAGGGCCCAAAAAAGTAATTCTTAATTATTCTTCTTTGCTTCTATGTTTATCTGTTTAATTGTGCGTTTGTACACGATAATAATAGAAACGGCTAACCACGTTTAAATGTACTTTTCACCATTATATCATGGCATAAATTTACATCAGGGTAAAATATTTAGTTCGACAAAATTCGATCTTTAAATTTAAAAGTTTATTAGAAAAGTCACTAGTATTTATTATGTTCATTTCCTTATACTGGTAACGAAGGAAAGCGTGGCACACGCAATATTTCCAGAATTCAGCGCAAAGTGGAGAGAGGTAGTGTCTTAATAGGAACAGTATGTTCTAACACCAGGTTCCCAAGTTCCCTGTGCTTTGCTATGTGCCATACGGCGTGAAGTTAGATATTTTCTTATTAAATTGAGATTGAGGATTCATTCTCAATCGTAGTGGCAGAGGTATAGCTTGTGGCTCTAAATGGGAAAAGAAATAATAATACTTTAATTTCTCGTTTACTACACGTTTTAAATGAAATATGTCAAACTACCGCCAACGATTTTTCATTTGCCTCACGTGTTGCCCTAGATTTCTGAAATGGAATTGGATTTCCAAAAATGTATAGAAGTAAATATAGGTGATTAATCTGGGCAAAAGAGTAGCATTTAAAATTATTTTTTAGATTTTCTTCTAATCCTCGGTTGACCTTCGAAAGTACAGTATCTTCGATACTGGAGGAGGGTCATATTAAAAGCTTGAGGAACCCCCGGATGGGATGTATGAAAAGGTTAATGACAGTGGACGAGGTGAAAGAGGTATGCCGAGACCGTAGCGTTTGGCGCTCCGTTCTCTCTGCCTACCCCGCTAGGGATATAACGTGAAGCTAAGTTAAGTTCTTCTAATGTGATACTACAGAGCGGAGAGAAAGGAAAAATGGAACCTGGACGCTTTATTATTCTCTATTCCTTAAAAGTTGAAAAAGTGCACAAAAAAATCAAAAAATGGGTGACATATATATAAAATCGCTTTGTACGATATAGAGTGGACTCTACAGAACATTTCATTTTCAATATTTCAAATTTTTCATTTGTTTTCATATGCCCGCTTCAGGATCACAATTTTCAGGTAAAAAAATATATATATATATTCACGTACAAATCGTCCTAGTAACGTTGAAAGCTTCTAAAAATTGAAGTGGACATGTCACCGACCGATTCGTCAATATGTTCACATTTTTTAAAATATTATATTTCAATGTCGTTTGCCGGCATTTCAAATAGTTTTCTGTTTTATCTATATGTATCTACATTCTTTTTAAACTAAAAGTCAAATTATTGTTTTTTTATTAGCTTCACTAATCACAAATGAAATATATTGTAAATAAACACAGTTTTAACGCACTGCCGAAATTTTCGTACATTGCATATTAAGTGTTGGAACTTAACGCCGCGTTTTGTCTTGTATGTATTAGATATATTTCATTTTCGAGTAAAAAACGAATCCACAACGATCGCATTACAAAACTCAATAAATAATACAACAAAATACATTAAATTTTATACGTAAATCAAGTGAAATCAATAAACATACCACTTTACGACAGTCTTGGTTTCACAACAAATAAGAATATATTAACGAGTGCCAACCGAAAAGCGAACAAGTAGAAACGGAACGCTAAATGCTGAACAGCTACAAAATTAATGTATGACATTCATGTCGTGTGGATGTCTGTGTCAGGGCCTGCGGTCTGCGGGAAGCGAATTTCTGTATTTTAAAACGTGTGTCGCGTTTTAATTTTCAACTTATTTTTGCCTTATTCGTTGATATTTGCTTAAAATATGTCCTGTGTTATAGGAGGGAGTTGAGAACTTAATGGAAATGAAGGGATTGATGAAGATATTGCGTAACTCAACACCGTGGTTTATCTAGTGATCAAAGCAAGGTAATAAAATTAAATAACTGGTTGGGAATTGAACCCCTAACTTCCACGAATTCAGATATTTTTTATGCAGTCATATATTTTCTTTATTACAATTTACATTTTCACAAAATTTTACTTAGTTTGACTAGGTTTTTGCAAATCTTTAATATAAATACATTTAATGTTTCACATTGGATCCCAGACCTATTGTATCGACGGTGAAAGCTGATCCTAGGGATTATTTCATTTGAATAAGCTCCAATTTTCTCTTATATAAGGTCTAGATAAATATTGATAATAAGATTTAGCTTTGCTTATAAGGTGCTTACAATAGTCTATTAAGGAACAAAAGCGTTGAAAAATAATGAATTATGCTTAAATATAAAAGAAAATTACATATGTAGCTCATATTTAGATTTTTTTAAACTAGAGCATAGCAGGTACACAGTGAAAACCTGGAAACGTAGTGTTAAGACACTCCGTTCTTGAACCATTACGTATCGAATGGTAGAACTTAACGCCACTCTTGGCTTCAAAATTAAAACATTAAATAAATAATTAATGCATTGCTTACAAAATAGCCATTTTTTGCATATATTTGTAGCGCTGTAATGATTTAACAAGCCTGACGGACTTCGTCAAGACAAAAATAAATAAAAAATGAAACAAACGGAGCAAGAGCCTGTTATAAATATTTACTTAGAAAATCACACTGTCACTTTTTCTTAAGTCGGTGTCAGCCAAAACATTCAATAACAAGGTTTATCTAAGCAATTTTGATCAAATATTTCTACCACAAAATTACACATACGCGAAAAAATGAATTCTTATTGAGATTTTCTCGAAGGAATTAATAGTTTACACTGTTGAACTCCGCCACCTTATAAATCAAACCAATTAAAATAAGTGCATGGGAAACGGAGTGTCTTATCACTAGATATTTTGCATACCCCGCTATAAGCGGGATATATCGTAATATATTTTATTTTAGCTTCACACTGTATCCCGCACATAGCAGGGTAGGTAGATGGAACTTGGGTACCTAGTGTTAAGACACTCCGTTCCCCACTTTCCACCGAATTCGAGGCATTGCGTGTTGGGTGGCGAAACTCAACGCCGCGTTTAGCCTCGTTACCAGAGCGAAGAAATGAAAACATCAAATATTTTAATTGAAAATATAAAATATTTCATTTCCTCGAGCGGTAATTGAATCCACAACCTGTCGGTTACAGTCATATTTTTATGTAAATATGATATACAAGTACCGCAATTTCAAATAGTCCGTACACAACTTTAGAAGTAAAAATAAAAATGATTATAACAAAAACAACCGTCTCAAGCTTTGAAAGCGCGACCATTATCTTTCTTTCCATCGTTTGATGTTCGACACATGATCCAGTTAGCATTGTTATTCTTTTATTTATTTATTTTTGTATAAAAAGGCTAAGGTTATAAATATATAGCGCTGTTTTTCTCGCTGTTTCTCACATTCAGGAAGAAAGCAGGATAAAAACACCCCGTTTCTCATTTTCCGCCCTATTTTGGAACACTGCGTACGCATTAGTGAAACTTAACGCCGCAGTTCATTTTGTTCCCTAAACTAAGAATCAAATACATTTTATTCTTGCGAGTGGGTATCGAACTCAAAACCATATCATATACAAACTCTATAATTTTTCGCGACGGTCGTAGATAAAAATAAAAAAAAAATAACTTGTCTAAAACGTTTTAATCAATAAATATTTCTGTAAAGCCACTTCGTATAAAAGTGACTTTAAAGCGGCAATAGCGGAATCAAAAAAGCCACAAAAATATTTTTATTGAATATAAAAAGTTAAAAATGTACATATAAGGCCTTGGTTTTGAGGCCGGTCGCGCAGGGGCACAAGCGTGCGACTGTCAACAGATTGTGGATTCGTTTCTCATTCAACAAAATAAAATATTTAATACTTTCATTTGTTCGCTCTAGTAACAAGACAAAGTGCGGCGTTGGGTTCCGCCAATAAACCTGTAAAAGATTTGGCAGCTTACTTACGAGATATAGTGTGAAAAAGACGACTTGATAAGTAGAAAAAGTAGAAAATCCTTTTTAGAATGTAAACAAAATGCAGTACACTATGCAAAGAACTTTGCGAAACTTATTTAGTTCGGACAAGTTAGAAGAACTTTCTATTTAAAACTTGTATGTAAATATTTAATAACATAGTTGCACAAAGCTTTATTTTAAAATTCTCGCTGTATTTCGCACATAGCATAGCAGGCAGAGAAAACTTGTGACAGAGAACTCTTTATTATAAAAGATACTTTTCATTACAAATTTGATTATATATTACTTAAAACTATACTTAGGTGAAAGATTTTTTATGGGAAAGACAAGGGAAAGAAAGTAAAGGTCATGTTAAAGTATTTAGTAATAAATGACCCTATCACCCATTTTCTACAAATGCGACGCTTGTGGGTTCAAATACCACTGGTAGGAATTAAATATTTATTATTTTAATTTAATCCTTTTGGTAACGAGGCAAAGAGTGTCTCAACACGCAATAGCTTCAAAATTTCACGCAAAATGTGGAACAGAAATATTGTAATGAGAACGGAGTGCCTTAACACTAAGTTCCCAGGTTTCTTTTTATCTACACTGGTACATTATACATCGTAGACCTGAAAAATAATTACAAGTGCTTGTATAATTACTTATTTATTAATGAGAATAAGTGTCGCCTGTACACTATAATTTAAATAAAGGCTTAAATAAGTTGAGCTGACCTTCTTTCAACAAAAGACGTTCTGTGGCCAGTAGCGGAACTCAACGCCGCGATATATTCAATAATATTCACGGAAACCAAACAAATCCACCCCCAAGTAATCTTCAGTAATCTACATTTCAAATTCGAGTAAATTATATTTAGAAATACTTACTTGAAATCAAAGACAAAGTTAACTAGAAACTGGATTCCATTCACAAAGTTGCTTTGCGATAATGCTTGCTTAAATATCTAATGCTAACATTCCACGACTATTTGCCTTAATCGTTTGATAATAACTAAACTTGGCGAGTTTACTACTGTTAT
>DWMZ01003477.1:0-12694 GCA_018249855.1 Eueides tales michaeli | reverse complement strand
CTAATTAGACTGAATATTGGGTCAATAGATACGGCATTGGGTGAGTAGAATATTTTTTTGTTGTTACTTCATTCTCATCATATAGTGAAGATGATAACATAACCTACTCTTTTCCTTGATATTTGAAAAGAAGTTTTCACTTCATTATAGTAATTCTTGAGAATAACGCCTTCAACGAAACCAACTCTTCCATTTTATTTTCATTGATATTATAGTAAAATTATTACTTTATTATTGAACATAACATTAATAACATAAAAATAAGCAATGTTTCAAGAGCACAAATAAACGCAGTTCAACCAACGACAAACAGTGCCGGTTGTAGTACAACCAGAACCCTCGACCGATGTTTTCGTGACACCACTGTGATTTTAACAATTCTAATTTTCAAATAATCATGGAAACAAACTTAATTTTTGCATTTATTTATAACCTAATTATTTTCATTGACGATTGGTCCTGCGCTGTCTGCATTCAGGATTCCCACGACCTTGATAAAATCATTAGTATATCAGTAGGATCACCAGCCCACCGAGCGTCTTTACGTCCGTGGCCGCAACTCGTGAATTATTTTTGATCCAATGGCCATCGGTTCTATTCGCACTGCCACTTTGTTGAGTAATCCCTTGATAAATATTTGTAGCTTTTAATGTTCTCCATGTGGCTGTCCATATTCTATTTTATTATATAGATATGTAAAATAACATTGCTCTCTTTTTTGTCCACTGTATTGAAGAAGAAAAAGAAATGGAAAAACTCAACGACGCCCTTTGCCTTGTTACCAGGAAGAAGAAATGAAAAAAAAAATCATTTCCTCGAGTCGAGATCAAACTCGTAACCTGTCGCGTTTACAGTCAAGCGCCATAATAGGCCTTGAATTTTATTATAACTTTATACATAAATACATTTTAAGCCAGTATACCAAACAAAAAAAACATTTATGTTAATTAAATGGCATAGGTATTATACCGCATTTATCAAAGGAATTTTCCAGAATAATAATAACATGAGTATATCTTCGTACAAGTCTCAAATAATCTCCTGTAGAGATGCCAATTGCTATTGAATTTAGTTTGGCACGTGTAAAAGCTAGAACGCTAGAAGCTAGAAGTGTATTTATATGTAAAGTTATAATAAAATTCGAGGCCTATTATGGTGCAGGGCAGAAACATGTGACTGTAAACGCGACAGGTTATGGGTTTAATCCCGGCTCGAGGAAATATTTTTTTTTTCATTTTTTTGTTCTGATAACAAGGCAAAGCGCGGCGTTGGGTAATTAACAGTAATCCAAGTTTGATCACATACGATTTAATACTGTACAACGTTCTCAGAATTGTGCTCACAGAATTTACGACGTTTCAACTGCTAACTTGGGTTCCGATTTAGTTAGCGTGCCAACGTCTGTTAGCAGTATTAAGAATTCCGCCAACTTGTGAGTGTGCTTGGATTCAACAAGTTAAACATAACCGAATAGAGCATTTTTTTATATTAACATAAGCGCAGTGGTGTAGCCGATGAAGAGAGGTGTGCACCAGTTTCATCATCACAAGAAACACGTGAGCGGGTTTCCCCGCTATTACACAGATTGAGCACTTCCACCCCGCTATTACGCAGATTGAGCACTTTCGAGCATGTAGCTGTTGCGCTCTACTCTGCCGGCCAATAAACGCAAGCCAGAGGCGGGGGATAGATTACAACTCGCCTCCAGAGGACTCAGATCCGTGGGGTCGCCACTCCCCAACAGCTGCCCTGCGGTTTTATTATTGTTATTATTATTATCATTGTTATTGTAGTTGCTGAACTGTCAATGAAGAATTTATTGACAGTAAAGGAATAAAAATAATTAAAAGAAAATTACGTCAAAGTAAGGCCAGGTGTTCCTATCGTTTCCTGAGACACTATGGTGATCGTGTATTTTTTATACGTTTTCTTCAGCCCGTTTAGTTTCGACTGACATTGTGTCCAAGTCACATTATAATTTTTTTCATAGCAAATTTTATTGTGCTGCTTACTACCGGACTCAAAATTTTCCATGTTTCATTGTCCAGATTAATGGAGATTTATTATTGCCTGTAAAAAATATAAAAAGTAATAAAAATGTCCTATACAATTATCGATATCTACTGTAGTTGATGGTAAGTGATCTTCTGTTTCTTCCTCTTTATGTATGAATACGAAAACATAACCTTTCTCATAATAAGATTTGACATCTGATAATAATTTCTTGTCTAATATATATTAACCCCATTGTGCTTTTCAAGCATCTTCAGGAGATAGCTGTAAAACTATCAACTCACCAGTTTTCTCAATACACAAAGTAAAGGTTACAGATATTTTGAAAAAATATATTTTGGACACTTGAGCTGACAGACAGAAAATATTCAAAGAAATGGCGCGTTAGTACTGTAAGCACTAGTCTAGTCAATCATGTGATGTCATAGACACACGAATTAAACCCCACATTGGTACGCTATGAGCGTTGTCAGCACGGCAATCGATATTATATCGAAACAAAACGGTAGTGTTCGCCCGTTTTGCCGAATTGTCAAAACAGAAATGACGACGTTTCAACTGCTAACGTAGGGTCTGATTTAGTGAGCGGAGTTTTTATTAATCTGCTTTAAATCCGTTTAACTTTTAAATTCAAATAAGTCCATCCAATATATTTTGTTTATGCAAACTTGCAAATTTTTTGTGATATATATTTGATTTCTAATTTTAAATAGAATTTAAGTATAATATAAGCTGCAAGTTGTAATTTTCGATTATTACATTGTTTTCGCCACCATAAAATGTCTGTAAATGAAATGAATGTACAGTTAATTGAGTTACCAAAAGAGCCTCGCGAATGTGTGAAGTTTTCAGTGGTAAGATAAATGAGTGATAAATCATTTTATAATTAAAAATTACTTATTAACATTTTTTTTTATATTTTAGGACATCTTATTGAATCAAATTTACCCATTGTTTCAAAGGATTAGTAATAAATTACACATTACAAACGATGGATTTCTTGAAGATCACATTGTTAACATTCGCAATGTTTATACACTTTGTGCAGATCAAATAAGAAAATGTTTTATAACATTGTTAGAAATAATTAAACTAGAATATAAGGAAGATTTATATTTACAAGTAAGATTACTGTCTATTTAAGTTTACATTAATATTACTATACTAATTTTAATAGCATTTATTGAAGTAATTAATGTTGTTATGTTGTAGGAAAGCCGTCAATGCACATTAGAACGGCTTTCTTGGTGTTATCAAAAGCTTTTATCAATTGAAGAAGCTGTAAATTGTAAACCTATGTTTAATAAATCTGAATCAATTAACAATTCAATATTAATATCACCTATGTATTTTGTCAATTGGATTGACCAAACCTTTGAGGTTTTAAACAAACTAAGTAATATTGTATATAGGAACAACAAAGAAAGTACGTCCATTTTACGTGTCTGGAAAAATGAAGTGAGTCCTTTTTATATAAACATTGAATAACAAAAAGTTTTCTTTATAGTCTAATATTATATGAAGATGATTTTTTCTAGCTTTACACTGAGGTTAAGCAGAGGAAATTTATTGTTAAAACACTCCTCTGAATCTATAATGATTCTGTTTACAGTCATACTGTGGGATCAAGCAGCAATGGCCAGTAAATAATAATTTTAATGGCAATTAAAAATTTAAAGTAATTAAAATTATAATTATTTATATTTTTTTCAGATTGTTGAATCTGTGCAAGCCTTACACACATCTATTGATGAATTGATATTGTCAGCCATGACTTTGTGCCGACTCTGTCTACAAGCAGATCAACATGTTGTTAAAGCCCGCTGCCAAGTGGTAAATTTTAATATTTAAGATATTTGCTTTTGAAATTTTACCCAATTACATACAGATTGTCAGTTAAATGGAAAAACACCACACTTTGTCTTGTTAACAGAGACAAGGTAAATAATTTATTTGTAATACAAAGTGGTATTCTACTCTTTGGAAACCAAAATACCTTTTTAGATAAAATATAAAAATTTTAACGAAGGGGGATTTGTATAGATTACTTGAATTGTTTGGATGATTTCTAAAAAATATGGGTCCAAATTCCACTGTTCAAATGGACATGTTTTCTAAATATTTTATTTTCTCTCAATGGAACTTAAAATAACAACTTATTAAACATTATTGTGTCAAAAATATTATGCAATATTTTAAAGTCAAAAAAAAAAAAGAAAATTTTTAAATATTCTAATTTAGGTTCTAAGAGAAACGAAAGCTTTGCTTAGTGATATAATAAATGGAGACCTCAATACTGTTCCTGCGTCACCTGACACACTGAAATTACCTATGAAGCCGTCAAATGTAAATCTTTTGATAGATGTTTTAAAGGATGTCTTGTATGCATTGGAAACCAATACAAATACAGCATTGTTAGCTCTTGTTGTTCATTGCTTTTCTAAAAATATGTCACCTGGGCTTGAACTAAAAAAACATTTTGAGGGAACATTAGGTACATGTAAATGTACCAATGAAAGCAATATTAGTAACTGTCTGTTTATAAAAGAATTTGATTTGCACAATGAAAGGCTGTTGCAAATTGGATCATTTGCCATGTCATGTTCATCAGACCAAAAGAGTATGTATTGTTTTTATTTTATATAAAATGTTTAGTTGTAATGTTAAATAAATCTGTAGAACCATTACACCATTGTAAAACAATTACTTTTTTTTTATTATAAAATTTGTTAGGCCAAGCTGTAATTGAAATTGTTAATCCGAGAAACTAAAAGAATGAAATCTAAAATTTTTGTCTCTTTATCTGTGTGTATATGAAAGGCTTCATCAACCTAAATGCACATGGAGTTTTTGTTTTATTTGAATATCATAAATAGGGATGGGGCATGTAGTTAAATAGAAATTGATTTTGAATACACATTTTTTTGGCTTTAACAGGTGCAGTTGTGTTGTGTTTTGGTTTTATTTATTAGTACATAACTTTGATACTTGTTAATTTGATTATCATATTTTTGTCTAAGCTGAAAAGATCTTATTTTTGTTTTTCAGGAGTTTTAACATTGCGCAGTGCCTTAGCGAGTCTGGAAGCATTGGATCCATACTTAGTGCCTGCAGTTATGATGTCACAGCACAGTCCACATACTTTAATGCTACTAAATATATGGAATCAAGAAGTCAATCAAATAAGAGATAATATATTTTTAATAGTGGATCCTGCGGCTTTTGCTGAGGTAAGAATTATTTTTACTTCAAATATAGGCCAGTTTAGGCACAAGTATGCGACTGAAATGCAACATTTTATGGCCAATCCCCACTCGAGGAAATTTAATGCTAAATATTTTCATATACATATATATACATATATATACATACATATATATATATACATACATATATATATATATATATATATATATATATATATATATATATATATATATATATATATATATATATATATATATATATATATATATATATATATATGTATGTATATGTATGTATATGTATATATATGTATATATATGTATATGAAAATATTTAGCATTAAATTTCCTCGAGTGGGGATTGGCCATAAAATGTTGCATTTACAGTCGCATACTTGTGCCTAAACTGGCCTATATTTGATGTAAAAATAATTCTTACCTCAGCAAGTGGGGAATAGGCAATTTGAATGATAAATCTTAAGAGTATATATTATCTTACAGAAAGCGCTACAAATGATGCATCAAAAGTTATTGGAAATAACAAAAGAAAATGCTTATGATAATGAAAAAATGTGCTCAGTCATTAATATTGGTAGTGTCTTTTATGATTTTTTGAATGTCTATGAACAGTATGAGCCCGATGCGTTGCCTTCACGTGAACATGTTACGCCATTACTGGTGGATTTAAATAAGGGTAATCATTTTTCTTTACTATATTAGTAATAGTTCTACATGTTTTTTCTTTAATTTTCAAATAAAGCTATAAATTTATAATTTATTTACACTGGAAAATTGTAGTTTCCAATTTAACACATAATTCTTTAAAAAAAAGGTTTTCATTCGAATATGTATAACAAAAATAAAATTTCTGAGTTCTGTCTCTGACGATGATGACTTTAAACGCGACAGGTTGTGGATTCGACTCGAGATAATGAAATATTTAATATTCTCATGTCTTCGCTTTGGTGACAAGGCAAAGCGCAGCGTTGATTTCCGGTTCTCAACACACAATACCTCAAATTCGGCGGAAAGTTGGAAACGGAACGGAGTGTCTTTAGACTAGTTTACCAAGTTCCACCCGCCTGTCCTACCATGGGGTGTCTAAATTTTAATTAATTGTAATGTAAATTATGTTTTAAATCGTACGGACACTTGAGTTTCAATCTTTTTTAGATACGAATGAATGTTTTTAAGTTAACAGGATTGGAAGACCTATTTGTTATACAACATATTTTTCTTTTCAGTACAATTAGAATGTAAAATAGTTAGTAACATGTTAAGTTCAAAAGGTGACCATTTGTACGAGGTGAAGAAGACGAAAGCACAAAACAATGTTACTACAGAACAATTAGTGAAACGTCTCAAATTATTATATACATTACTCAAGAAAATCAATACTATATTTAATCCTAAAACTGATGAAGAGTTTTATGAAGAGCCCATAGATAATGAAACTCACACAGTAGATTTAAAAAATGCCAACACTTATATAAATTCTCCGAAAAAAATAAATAATGTAACCAGAAGTATTTTTGCTAGAACTAATATGAGGTCGTCCACAGGACGATTTCCTTTAGCTATATTAACTAAACATTTAAAATCTAAACAAAATAAAGACCTAAGTTTCTCATTGCAATTAGATGAAATTTGTAATATATCGGAGATTAAAATTAAACATCGAGAACAATCGATTTTGTATCATACGCCATTAAAAAATAGATCTCTTAGAAAAGCTATACTCAGTAGGTGTACTGAAAGTCACGTGAAAAGACAGGAAAATTTCAATGAAACTGTCACAATAGAGAGAGAAAGTCTAATAGATGATACTACAAGCTTACAAATTACTGGTTTGTACTTTTTAATATATTTTTTAATGGTGTACTACGAAGCGCATGTATACTGTATTAGTTAAATATTTTTAAAGCTTCTCACTGTATCTCATATATAGCAGAAAAAGGTTGAGGGAACTTATTGTAAGACACTCAGATGTCCACGTTTCCCTCATTTTTTTAGGCCTTGCATGATAAATAGCGGCACTTACCGCCGCGCTTTGTCTTTTTGCCTGAGCAAAGGCATGAAAATAACCAATTATTCCTAGTGTTCGCATCTACACTATGCCGCTGGGCCAAGGCTGCTCCATTATACTGTTTGTTCTTGTTTGAAGTTCCATATTCGGTATTGATTCTCATTTTAAATGAAACAATTTTAAACGGATTAATGGCGGATATTGGGTTCTGAACATTTTTACAAACCCGACGTTTTGAATACTTTATAATAGTCCGTGGTTACGAGTAGACTGAAGCGGCATTCGTCTGTCAGTTGACATAATTATTATATCAAACTACCGCCAACGATTTCTTAATTGCCTCGCGTACTGCCTTGGATTCTTGCAGAATGAGCTTACTGTATCTGGTCCTGTGGTGTGTTCGAGACTTTAAATTTTTTAAGAGTGTGTCTGTCCCAGGTGGTAGAAAGTTTCCAACCAACTTCTCTATTGAAATTAGGATGTTTTTATATTTGTCAGTAGCCTCGCGGATCAATCTAGGGATATATCTATTCTCCCTAGCGAGTGTATGGGGTATATCAAATTTGATATAATGGTTGGGTTTGTTCGCTGTATACTCACACACTGCTGACTTTGATACAAGCCCATTCTTGACATCGGAGATGTGTTCCTTCACCCTAACACCGATGCTTCACTTAGTTTGACCTATATATGATAAGCCACAGTCACAGTCAAATTCGTATACACCCGCGCACTGCAATAGATTCTCACTCTTGAGTCACACTAGGCCACGAATTCAAAATTCAAAATTCAAATATTTTTATTAAAAATAAGAATTTCCATGCTTCGTTTTTTGAACGTTAAATAATTTACCGGTTCACTAAAAGTTACTGCCTCAGACCTGAGAAGAGCCGGCGCAAGAAACTCAGCGGGACATGTCTTTTTTTAATCATAATTTTACATCATATGACAATAAAACATTTGAAATAGCCTGGAGAAAGCACTAATTTAAAACTTATTGCTATTATTAATATTATATATGTCACCGATTTCGCAAAATTCATTAATATTTTTCTTAAAAAACAACATTTTCAAATGAAGTGAATTTAATTTCTTTATCTTTTTTATTAAAGAATCTTTAGGGCCTAATTTATAAATTACATGAAGAGCTCGCTGCAACAGGACACGAATACTAGACTCCTACTGCCTGCCCCGCTATATCCGAAATATAGCATTAAGCTTAAAAATATAACATTTTTACAATACCTATTATTTTAAATTACTATGTGTAAGTATAATATATATTTTAAGCAGCTAAAAGTATTATTTTTATATTTCAGGCATTTTAAACCAAATCAACGACCTCACTACTAATATTACGATTTCAAAGCGGGCTTTCAATTCGACAGTTGACACGGAAAAAATAAAAAATAACGATTATATAAAGAACAATGTTCTAAAATTGACAGTTAATGATTCGAAATTCAAAAAAATATGGAACATTAGTGTAAGTGGCAGTGACTCTTTCGTGAATATGAGTCAGCCATCAGATGTCAACACTTTAGAGAGAATAAATGATTTGGACTTGGTCGAAAGTAAATTGAGTGATTTGAAATCTCATATTGAGACTAGTTTGTAAGTTATTAATTATATTTTAAGTATTTGTCTTCAAAAAATTTATATCATCTACATGGTTATGGAAATAAATAATGAAATGTTATCTAGTTTTATTCTCAATTTCTACCTTAAAATTCAAATATTTTTGAATCTTAAGAAGCTTTTCCAAACCTCGAAAGTAAATAAATGGATACATCAGATCGGATCAAACAAATAAATATATTTTTTTTATTAAAAATTTGTTTTTATATTTATATAAAAAAAAATAAGTTTTAAACACCGGCTTACTGCCGGTTTAGCACTCGTACGTAGGACAGGAGATTTATCTTTATTTTGTTTTAAAAATAGTAAAAAGCTATCTAGCTCTATACATAAATCAAGTAAGAAGACACTAAGTGCTCCCTTCGCGTCCAATCAGTATCTAACGTTATGTGAGCCTTGTACAGATTGCATATCGTGTGACAAGACATTCGACTGGATCATATTTAATTATTTTGCCCGTTTAATTTAAAAAAAATGACATCATATTTCGTTTCATGAAATTAAATACTTTATTTCTTTAGTACAAATAAGTTGACTTAAGAAATTATTTTTCCGTTATTTATTGGTCACAACACGATTCTGAGATGAGTAAAGGCTAATGATCTCAGAATCGTGTTGTGACCAATATTGTGACATAAAACAGGGATAAATAAATAAAAAGTTGTAGTTGACGGATTCACTTCAGAAGCAACGTCTTTTTCAGTACGAAAAAACCACTACTTTTTGCTAAAGATTACTACACATTACTTATATATTTTTCTATATATTTTTTCCTATTATCTTATTAATATTATAAATGCGAAAGTTTGTACGGATGTGTGTATGTTTGTTACTCTTTCATGCAAAAACTACTGAACGGATTTTCATGAAACTTTGCAGCAATATAGCTTCGATATCAAAATAACATAATAAGTTAAAATTTACAGGGATTTTTAAACGACATAAAAAAAGAGGTTCGTTTGCATGTTCCCCGAATATTCGAAGATGGGTGGACCAATTTACAAAATTCTTTTTTGTTCGAGAGGGTATATTTCACAATTGGTACCATGGTAAGGAGATCAGGATCTGATGATGGAATCCTGGAGAAATCGAGGGCAACCCTCAAATTTGAAAGGCACTGATGCGGTTTTTTCGTATAATAACGCAATTAGGAGATCTGTATCTGACTATCATCTCATTTTATTAACCGACTTCAAAAAAGGAGAAGGTTCGAGTAATCTGAGGAACATACGTATTAAGTATGTTTCTCAGATTACTCAACGATGGGAACACCGATTTAAAAAAAAACTTTATCGTTGGAGTTACACAAAGATAATTATAGGTAGATTACTGTAGTGTATTTATCTTAAATAGTTCTAAATAAAAGTCCGCGACAGCATATATCTATCTTTTATGTGTAAGTCACTTTGACCAAAATAGTGAACGCGGACGAAGTCGCGGGTAACAGCTAGTATAAGTATATGTCGTATTTACTTTTTCGATAAGATTAGCGAATCTGGTTTTGAAGACACAGACCCAGTTTTCAACCATACTCCCGAGTCTCATTCAACAGCGATGAAATGTAAACCAGGGAGATATGTTAGGATTTAGCACTACTGGCTGAAACCATGAAAAAACTGATCACATTGCTCAAAGATCTCCGTACTGCTTGTTAAAAGACATATCCTGAGTTAAACATGAATAAAACAAAAACTAGTGACCGACTGAAAGTTCTGTTTCGATTTCGGTTTCGGCCAGGAAATAGCCGAAATGTTCGACCGCACCGAAACTCAAGTATTTGTAATTATCGCCCTAAGGCGACGCACCAGTGCGTCCCCGCTGTTGTGTTAAGTGGAGATGAATGTGGCTTTGGAGACCGCCACTCAGCACGCCAGGTCCGGAACAGTAGGAAGTGGAGGACTGAGCTACAAATAGCTACGTGGAATGTAAGAGGAGGGAGGATGGATGGCGAAGATCTGGATATTATTTGTGTGACTGAGACCAAGCGGAAAGACAATGCAACAACCGATGTACTGGGGCGCTTTTTGGACCGGCGTATCAGAGAACGAGCAAGGTATAGCAAGGTGTTATTATCCTCTCGATTGGTTAGTGCGATGATAAAGTCGTAGCTAGAATAAGGGACCTGTTCGCAGGTTGACGCAGGCGTGCTGGTTGTCTAAGCTTGACGTCAAATTTTCTAATAAGCTTTAAGATTCACCGATCCGAGAGTTATAAACTAAAGAGTTTTCAAGAAATTAGACAGCTGTGAATCTAAAAAGGCTGTAGAAAAAAGAAGAATGCATGGTGAAAAATGCTGAAGAAAAAAGGAAAAAGGCATGGCAGGGTTATAAAGGATAAAAGTATGAGAGAGATATGAAAGAAAGAATATAAGCTGTATAAACACCAAACGAAAGTAGTGATAAAGATGAAGCGTAAACATTTTGAGAAAGGAACAGATGAAAGGTTAACGAAGAATTTGCAGGAAAACACGAAGCAGTTCTGGTGATAAATAATGCACAAGTCTGCACCAATTTTCCCCTTTTAGTTTTAACGATAGATTTGGATAGATTTTGGCCTGATGTTCACAGGAAAAATATTAAAAAAATTACATCACATCAGGATTTTTAGTTATTTAATATTGTTTATATTTGTAAAAATTGCATAGTCCTTCTCAGTTATTAATTGATATTTTATTCCAATCGTTTCTTACTGACCAAAAACACACTAAATGGTTGAAGCAGACAATAATGAATATGTTCTTATAAATGATTAGTTAGATATAACTTAATTAACTAAAGACATACCTTTTTTGTCAAAAAAATGGTAGATTTTCAACTAATGACCTCATTTCTTGTACAATTGTAAACGTTTGTTTATTGAAAATCTAAATCGTTAAAAGATGGTTAATAACGGTACATTAATATATTTGTATAAATAGCATCATCATTGTTTTTACAAAATTAGTACTTCCGTGCAATTCGAAACACTCTTGAAAAATGTCATCACGAAAGTGTTTCAACTCTTTGTGATCTCAAGTGTTTCAAACTTTTGCTTCATTTGTGATCAGTTTATGCTGAAAAAAAATAGCATAACATTAGCAAAATTATGAGTAGCATTTATAATATGTATTTCGGCCTACGAATCGCAGCCAATCAAGATAAATAGACCCAATGAAAAATTTAGTGAAATTGAGTTAGAAGCCTAGAAATCTTTTAAGAAAGTAGTAAGAGATTTTCTAGGAAATCATTAAAGTCAAAAAATAATGAGGAAATTGTGAAGAAAATGACTGAAAAATAAAAAAAAATGGGATGTTCAATAAGCTTTACACTTTACTTCCATAATTGGCATTAAGACTATTTTCCTGATAACTTGGGAGCTGTAAGTGAAAGCAAGGCGAAAGATTTCACCAAGATTTGAAGGAAATGGAAGATCACTATGAAGGAAAGTGGAATAAAAGAATAATGGCAGACCTAGTCGCAATTTTAAGCGAAAATCTCACAATAGGAGCTTCACTGAAAATAAATCAAGACACCGCATAAGTATTTAATATTATTTATTTATTTACTATTCTCCCTTAAATATATTTTTTTGGTTTTGCAGTTATGTAATTGTTTCCTTTTTGAAATACAAAGATAATACTTGGTAAAGTCATATTCTTTTGCGAATTCACATAAAGGGATTTTTCATAAAAATGAGGGTGATAGGAAAACTAATATATATATATATATATATATATATATATATATATATATATATATATATATATATATATATATATATATATATATATATATATATATATATATATATATATATATATATATATATATAT
>DWMZ01003476.1:0-12694 GCA_018249855.1 Eueides tales michaeli | reverse complement strand
GAACACCTCTTATTTGTCTCACAGGAGACGCACTTCCGACTTCGTAGAATTTCGTTGTTGTTTCTTAAAATGATGACCAGACCTCTCAAGGTCTGAGCTCATAAAACCCAGTGACGCTGTATAGGTCTAACGAAAAATCATTAAACGAAAATGTCTACGATATATCATAATTTTTAGTCTGTCTTGAATCGTATAAGCCGATTATAAGCTTGTAATGGCTTGACAGGCGTCTACGAGCTCCGAGCGTTCATAAACATTTGGATACTATAGAAATGCTGAAAATATCAATAAGTTATAACAAGCGTATAAAAATTTCGACGTAGTTTGATGAGAACGTGTGGCTTAGTTGTTCAAAGCACTTGGATGGTTTTTAAGAGGCGCGATTTGAAATCTTGCTGCGTTCAAATATTAATACGTTTTTAAAATTAGATTTTTTTTGTTGTTTTTAAATTAACCTGTTGATAAACATTACCGAACAGAGCATTTTTTGATATAAACATGAGTGGAGTATGTGGTGTAGCCGATGAAGATGGAAAAATGCTTGTATTTCAAGCATTTAGCAAGCGATAGGATCTTTAAATACAGGCAACAATTTTATTATCGATGAATTTTGTCAATTTCCTAATTTTATGTAGTGGCAACATTACCTGTAAACGGGACGCAATAAGTTCTTAAAAAAATTAAAATTTTGTGAGATATTAATGTAATTTATTTAAAATTAAATCTTAATTCGATAGCATTGCTAATAGGGAAGTGTAATAAGTGATTAAATACATGTCATACGTCGTGCTTCACTAGATTTGTGCCGATTAAGAATCGCGTCTTGGAGACTTCTATCGCTTGTAAAAATGGCCGCCGCCGGACTGCGTTTGTCACAGAGGAATGTTTATAGCGGTTTATACAGGGTTTACAGAAGTTTCGATAATGTGAATGATTGGGACGAGTCGAACGCAGTAGCGGTTTAATTTGCTTATAAAATAATTATTAACCCCCTATAAAAGACTGAAATTCTAAATATAATTATAAATAATCAAAACAAGGGTTTGGCGTCCGGAGTAGTGTTGTGAGATTGTAATAAAAATTGATTCAAACTGCAGTGAAATTTTCAAAGGAACTTTTCCCCGCCTCGACATGTTGCAGTATGAGTGTACAAGATGAAGGCAACTCGTCTTTCGAAACAACATCATCATTACCAGCCATGGTATTTATATTATTTTGTGTTTTTTATATCGAAAAAGTCTATTTTTACTGGTGGAGATTTAAATATATTATCTATACAGAAATAAAAAAAATTAAAATCTTATTTTACCATAAAATATTTTTTTGTTAGTAATAATTAGATTTTCATTTTAATTTAAGCTGTTACCTACTACATAGTTGTCCTATGTTGACAATAACAGTAGACAATAACAAATATAAATTTCGTTAACTATTCAAAATTAAATCTGCTGTTGATAACACAAAAGTTTGATTTAACATATTGAAAAAATAATCAACATTTACAAAATATATAATTGACTTAATAATTACTGTAATATGTTTTGAAACATAATTAAAAAGATTTTTATCAGTATTTAGTATGTTTACATATGCTGTATATACCTATTTACATTAGTATCAGAATTTAAATGTCAGAATACTAAAAGAAAAGTCTTATTTACTACTTTAAATGATTAATGCACCACATATTTGTTAAGGTTACAATTATTTAGTAAACTGATTATTTATCTCATCACATTTTCATTATGAACTATAAATAGATCTATCTGATTAATTGAATTCATTTAGGTAGTAAAGTATTTTAATATTCACGAGATATACTTCATTTACTTCAAAAGCACAGTTAAAATAAATTAAGAACCTCTAAGTTTAAGGTCTAAGGTCTACATAAATTTAAAAAGTGCTAAGCTTTATGAAGTACCTATTTGTATGATCAAAATATTAAGTGATACATATTATTATTATTTACATATTTTTTATCTTTTTGTTATTATATAAAGGTGTGTTCTAAAGAGTTAGTTACTGATATTAATGTCAGCAGTGGAACTAAACTAACTATGATAACAACAAGACATGAAATGTTGAAGGAGATTCTTATGTGAATTAGAAAACAACAAGTTTTATTGTTGTTGTTAACTATATATTATATTTATTTTTGTCTCTATAATGGCTCAGTGGAATATTGACTGTACATAAAATTCTGAATGTATTTCAGTTTTGTTATGATTATGTCATAGTAATCATATAGGAAGTCACATACATTTAATTGAATCAAATATATTAATAGTTAAGATTTGTATGCTAGTGTCATTGAGTGATAAGACACTATGCTGCATTACAAATTTTGAAGTTAAAATTAAAATAATTAAAATAATTAAGCTTTAACAGCAAGTTATTTGACCCACCACCATTATTCATACACAGACATTTTTTTCATTACTGATTATAATGAAAGAACATCATAAAAACATGTTGACTATGTTTTTTTTGTTTTCTCCATATCTGTCAGTTTTTATTTTATTGGTGATTTTTTTGTAAAATATTTTGGGGGAGTTTGGTGACCCCATTCAGAGGTCCTTGTTACCTCAGATTCTGAGGGATGACTGATCACCCCTCAAATGTTCCAGAGATCATAGGGGGAGGTCAGAGCTCTAGTGTTTGTCCTCTAATTATTTTCATTATTCTGTAATTGTCTTAATGTCTTTATAAGCAATAGCCATTTTCTGTTTGTAGCCATTTTGTGTTCTATTGTAGTGATTTGGGAACTTTGATTGGCTTTAATAATCAATCTGCAGATAGTGTTTTCCCTGGAATAGACTTTCATTTGTGCTTCAGGGGAGCAAAGTTATGATGTATAATGCATATGATTGATTTTATTTAAATTATTATGACTGGCTTCTTCAGATATAATTAATGCATAAACTGTCTTTATGATTAGCCACCATTATGATTGCCAAATGTGCCAAATACTATGGCTACTCTGTCAGGCTTGTAAGTCTATCCATCACATCATGTACATGTTTTTCATTTAAAGTAATCTGGTTCAGTCAGTGGTCAAAATAGAAATTAAAGTAATAGTTATGGAAATTGACATAATTCAACATTGGTCCTTCTCGCTTCTCTTTAGTAACATCTGATTTGCTGGAGTTAATGGTTTGGACAATTTGGGAGAGTGAATAGAGAACTGCAAGAAGAAAAACTCTTATGCATAGTTTTCATAAATGAAATCATGTCATTATTTGATTTTTTGAATCCCTCATCCCCCAAGTAATTTAATCAATGAAATCCAAATAAATGAAATAATAGCAAATTAAAAGTAGTTGTGTTTATTTAATAAACAATATTAATTGTGATGTAACAGGGTGTGGAACGTGGAGGTAGCTGTGCTGGAGGTGGGGCCGGCGCGGCAGACGAGGCGTTCAATGGGACGGGTGCGCCCGCCGGGGACTCCCCTGGTGAGCCTCCGCGGAAGCGCACCAAGCTGCTGTCGGACGACGTGGCGGCGCTGCGACGCCGCGTTCTCGACTACAAACAGCTGAGGCTCAAGAACCTCAGGGATAGGTGAGTCACGAACGAGTAAACGAGTGCACGGGTACCTAATGGTGAGTGATCATCGTCATTACCGCCTACACAGCCCTGTGTAGCATCAAAGGAGCTACAGGTGCGTTGCCAGGCCTTAATGTGGATGGGCACCGGGGCCCAGCATTACCCAATGTGAAAAGCAGTGGCCAAAGCCACTAACTAGTAGTGCCGGTTTGATATGCCGGGGGTGGTAATAAATCGGTCGAGTCTGCCCATATGTGTTGCCATTGCTGACAACGTGACACTCCAACACATACTTTAGTAGCTTCTTACGATACCATCGTGATCCTATTCTAAGCCAGAAATACACAGGCGCCCCGCGCCCTAGACGCGCCGTCCTCTAGCCGTCGCCGCGCTCGGTTACAGGTTCACGGAGCAACTGAGCGAGCTGTACTTCCTGCAGGCGGGCGGCAACATGATGGACTACGGCGCCTGGCGCAAGCGCCCGCCCACGCCGCAGCTCGAGGCCTTTCTGGACGCTCGCCGGCCGCCGCCACCCCCCGCGCCGGCCCCAGCGCCGCCTCCCTCGCCGCCGCCCGCGCCCGCTGCCTCGCCGCCGCCGCCACCGGCCCCCGCGCCCGCTCCGGCCCCCGCGCCTCCCCTGTCGGTGGCCACTACGCCCGCCGACGAGATGGTAGAGAAGGCCAAGCAGGAGGCGTACGTGGCGGCGCGCGTGTCGGAACTGGCGCGCGCGGGCCTGTGGACGGAGCGCCGCTTGCCGCGCGTGCTGGAGCCGCCGCGCCCCAAGACGCACTGGGACTACCTGCTCGAGGAGATGGCGTGGCTCGCTCAGGACTTCGCACACGAGCGGAAGTGGAAAAAGCAGGCTGCCAAGAAGGTAAGGCATCATTGTACTAACGACACATTAATTACTATTAAAAACATATGCTTGTGTTGCAATCAATAAATGTTGTTGCAGTGCGCGCGTGCAGTTCAAAAATATTTTCAAGATAAAGCTGCCGCCGCCCAAAAAGCAGAAAAGGCTCAGGAATTGCAATTGAAAAAAATTGCTGCATTTGCAGCAAAGGAAATAAGAATGTTCTGGACCAATGTAGAAAAGGTAAATATAAAATAGTTTAACCCTAGACAGATAATTATATCAGAACTACCATAAAAGATAATTATACGTCCGCGAGACGTTTGTTACTTTAATTAAGGTTTTTTTTAGGCCAATATACTTTTTACCATATATTAAATATTTCAATTCTAGTTATATATTATTTAAGCAAATAAGATATCAATTTGTAGTTAGAAATAAAAATCGAGAACTCTAATAAAAATTAACAAAAAGCTTAAGTTATTTTCTAAAGGAAAGTTTATGATCACTTTTAGTCTTTACTTGGCACTTTTTCTGACAGGTATAAAATGGGTCTGTAGTTCTAACCTTTGGACGTTATAATTTATCATCCAATCGCAGACACCTGATCAGAAAGTCGAATCTGTCACGATTTATAACTGGTACATACCGTGTTCCTGAAAAAGAGCTATCAAAGATTTCTACAGTCTATCATGGCAGCAGATAATGTCAGGATTCCCATAAACGCATAGACAATATTATTTGTGTCATAAATACCTAAAAATAATGACAGATTTCCAGCTTATCTGTTATTCATTTCTTTTTTCTGGTGCTTCAGACAAATTTCTACGTTCACCTCAGAGTGCAATAGTCTATATCACTATTGCACTCAGTATCTCCTCAGTTTATATGAGATTAAAACATAATAAGGGTTCGAAAAGATTCTGCGCATTCGGGTTGGTCATCTAGCTGATGGAACAATAATTATTGCTGAGGTTCTACCGTTACTTTGATCCTTGATCGTAGCCAAACAATTCTTGATCTAATATCCCCCGAAGTGTGCGTTGAGAAGGGATAATTATGCGGATATCTGAAGAAGGAGCTTGGCTGGTAACACGCATTGATCGATGGTCAGCAGAGCAGTCGATTAATTCGTCCTCGGTATCATTTTCGATTTCGTCTTCTAAGAGGCTGTCTTGCAGTCACATTCCGATGACGATTCTGTTTCATTATCGTTAGAAATGTCCACAATCTTGCTCACATTGTCCTGTCCAACACTCTTTGATTTGCCATTATAAAATAATAATAATAATAAATACCTGAGAATAATAGTAAGTACCTATCAATAACAATATACCATAAATTAAAAAAAAACTTGTAAAAGTTCCATAAAAGATAATCATACGTCTCGCGGACGTACGGCATAGCCATAACTTCGTCTTGAGAGTACTTACAGTTGCTCCAATGCTACTTTACGCAAGCTCCGGCCACCGACTGAGTTGACAAAAGCCGCCAGCACAATTTGATTAATAATAAATAAGTAAAATACAAAAGTTTATTTTCTACACGTCTCGCGGACGTAGATTATCTTTATAGGGTTAAGGAAGCTTAGAGCATATTATATGAAATCTAAGTTGGTGAGAAACTTGTACGTAAGTTGAAATATTTTAATATTATGTTATGTCTTTACAGTTAGTTGAGTGGAAAAGGGTACAACGAGTTGAGCGCGCACGCAAGGAGGCTCTCGACGAACAACTGAGCTACATCGTGGACCGCACTGAGCGGTACTCGCGGCAGCTCGCAGCAAACCTCGGCGCCCCCGCGCCAACCTCTGCGCCCGCCCCCGACACGCCGCCCTCCGACGACGAGTTCCAGCCGCGCGGAGACTCCGACGACGACGAGGAGACCATCGCTGCAGCAGAGCGCGAGGCCGCGCACGACGCCGCTGACCACCGCGACGAGCTGGAGGCGCTGCGCCGCGAGTCCGGCCTCGACCTCGGCGACCTGCTGCCACCCGGCTACCTGCCCGCGCACTCGCCGCCGCCCTCCGACTACGACCCTCCCGACGACGACTCCGCCGACGACGAGCAAACTATCGCTGCGCAGGAACGTCGCGAGCGCGCCGAGGACACTGCCGCCGAGCTGGACGCCCTCCGGCGCGAGGCAGACCTTGACGTGCGTGACCTGCTCGCCCGCTACGCCGCCGCGCCACCGCCGCCCGCGCCTCGCAGCGACGTCTCAGCCTCCGCCTCTGACACCGACCTCGACTCGGACGACGATCACTCTGACCACTCCGACGACACGGCCTCGTCGTCCGCGTCGGAGCAGCTCGAGGCGCTGATGGACGCGCAGGAGGGCGGCGGCGAGGCGGGCGCGGAGGCGGGCGAGGCAGGCGGGGAGGGCGAGCAGCGCGTGGAGGCGGCCGCGTCGTTGGCGGCGTCGCTGCAGCCGACGGGCACGACGCTGTCGGAGACGGCGGTGGGCACGCCTGTGCCGCGCCTGCTGCGCCACGCGCTGCGCGAGTACCAGCACGTGGGGCTGCACTGGCTGGCCACCATGCACGCGCGCCGCCTCAACGGCATCCTGGCCGACGAGATGGGCCTCGGCAAGACCATCCAGACCATCGCCCTGCTGGCACACCTGGCGCTCGAGCGCCGAGACTGGGGGCCGCACCTCGTGGTCGCACCCACCTCCGTCGTGCTCAACTGGGAGATGGAGTTCAAGAAGTGGTGTCCCGCTTTCAAGATACTCACCTACTACGGTACCATCAAGGAGCGCAAGCTGAAGCGCGTGGGGTGGACTAAAGCGAACTCTTTTCATGTGTGCATTACGTCTTATAAACTAGTTGTGCAGGACCATCAAAGTTTTCGACGGAAAAAGTGGAAGTACCTCATCCTGGACGAGGCTCAGAACATCAAAAACTTTAAATCTCAGAGGTGGCAGATGTTACTGAACTTCCAAACAGAAAGGTAAAAACTTTAGGTAATGCATGCGTCGGTAGCTCGGCAGTAGTGTGCGTGTGTCATGTGTGTGTGTGTAATAAGGGCTTGTGTATGTTCACAGGCGGTTGTTGTTGACGGGCACGCCGCTGCAGAACAGTCTGCTGGAGCTGTGGTCGCTGATGCACTTCCTGATGCCGGACGTGTTCGCGTCGCACGCCGAGTTTCGAGAGTGGTTCGCGCCCGTCGCCGGCATCGCAGAGGGCGCCACGCGGTACAGCGATGCGCTCGTGCGCCGCCTGCACGAGGTGCTGCGCCCCTTCCTGCTGCGTCGTCTCAAGGCCGACGTGGAGCGCCAGATGCCGCGCAAGTACGAGCATGTGCTCATGTGCCGCCTCTCCAAGCGCCAGCGCTTCCTCTACGACGACTTCATGGCGCGCGCCAAGACCAAGGAGAGCCTCGCCTCTGGCAACCTGCTTAGCGTCATCAACGTGCTCATGCAGCTGCGCAAAGTGTGCAACCACCCTGACCTGTTCGAGCCGCGGCCCGTCAGCTCGCCGCTGCAGCTGCCCGCGCTCCTCTACCGCGTGCCGGCGCTTGTGCTCATCGAGTCCGTCGCTGCGCGCCTCGAGTGCGCGGCCCGTCTGGGTGGCGACCTCGCCACCCTCGAGGCGAGCGGCGTGGCCGCCTTCGGGGCGCATCGCGCACGACACCTCGCGCCGCCTCGCCGCCTCGTGGAGGAGCTGCCGGAGGCGCCGCGAGCCGCGCCGCCGCGCCCGCCTCCCGCGCGCCTGCGCCTGCACCTGCGCCTCGTCCCGCGCACGCCGCCTGCCGCCGCGCTGCGCCTCGTGCCGCCCGCCGCGCCGCTGACGACGCCGGGTGCGCCGCCCACCACGGCGAGGACCGGCGCGCCGCCCGCCGCTTCTGGGGCTCAGGGCGCGCGCGGCCGCGCCCGCCTGGCGGCGCACCGGCGCTCGTGCCTGCGGCGGCTGGCGGCGGTGAACGAGCGGCGCTGCTGGCGCCTGCCGCTGTACGGCGCGGACCTGCGCGCGGCGCTGCACGCGGGCGCGCCGCCGGTGCCCGCGCGGGACCTCGCGGCGCTGCTGGACGAGATGCACGACATTATCGACAGGTACACGAGTGCGCGGAAATATTTAATTTTTATATCATTTGTAAGGATTAATATAATTCGCATTGTTTAAATTAAATATAAATTAAAATGTAGGGAAACTAGTAAATACTACGTAAGATTATTAATTTTATTTGTTGAATATAATATTGGTAGAAACGCACTTACTTTAAAGATTGCTCTCTGGGCTCTTTCTTATTTTAAAATTTGGGACTTATACGATCCTCCCCCGGATGTGATGCAGTAACCAATTACGGATTGGCAAATAGCGAAATAAACAGTTTTAATAACATCACGGTCAGCAATGTGGCGTAGATTTTTGAAGATAAAAATTAATTTTCGTAATCTTATTGATAGGTTGCTAATATGCGCATCAAAGCTCAGATTGTGATCGATATCAACACCTAAGTATTTAATTACATTATCACGCTGAAGCGGCTTGCAGGAACAATGAGTCTGGGGCGATAAATTGCAAGAGTGGGCGATTAACTCAAGATTAAGACAGATTCGGCACTTTATGAATGGAAAAGGCTATATATTTTGTTTTCTCAACATTTGGAGTGAGATTCTCGATTCGCATAGTAAGTGATTCTTCTCGTTTTTGGATGAATACTCTGCCGAAAGAGGTCCAACATCTGTGGTATCTCTGCTCTTTTGCTTGTTGTCTGGCCAAAAAATACAGCCGACGGGCTTTGGTTGTTAAAAAATCCGATATGAATATAGTTTTGTTTGGGCCTTGTATGTTGAGATTCGAAGTGTTAAGAGTTGGTTTGCCTAGTGATTTTTGTGACTTATTGTAGGTAATAACATGTTTTATGAATGTCGATTTTCTACTATAATAGTTTCGTTTCTTGACTTTGGACGATAAACCTCCCTTATTTCGAGATTTTCTTGGAATGGAGGTTGGTTCACTACGGATCCCACTTTGTTTATAATTTCAATCAGGTTTTCTTTGGTTTCTCTTTCTAGTTTTGGAATATTTCTAATTTCAAGCGCAGTAGATCTCGAGCTACGTTCTTGAGCTTCCAATTTTTCTTCTAGTTCCTGTATGCGAGATTTTGAGCTCTTATTTTCCGATTCCAATATTGCAACTTGATTTATTAGCTCGTCGTACCTTTCTGACATAAATTTAAAAGATTTTTGGATCTCAATATTTTGTTCCTTTATGGAATTCAACATTTGAGTGACAGTTTCAAATTTTTTGTCTTGTTGGGCTGTAAAATCAGTTATCATACACCTTATTTCCGAAGTAAGAGAATTCGTATTGCCCGTTATATCTTCAAATGAGCCTTTATATCTCTTATTACTATTTATTTTAGTTACGTGAGTGTCTAAATCACTCAATGATGATTCGTGAAGCTGAGGAGTACTTTTTGACATGTTTTTATTTGGGGGAGTGCGTTGTAAAGCCATTGTTAATATAATAAGTTATAAACGTAGGCCTATTTGTAACGGTAGCCGACGGGAAGCGATACAAAGCACAGTTATTAGATGGGAGGAGCCAGAGGTCATACAGGTGCGTAAACGCAACTTTTGACGACGTCACAGTGTCGTTACAGTCAGTGATTGGTTTTAAAAGCGTATTCACAATGAAGCGGTAATAAGCACACTATATTTGTTTCTTTCTTAAAGCGTTTGTACTACTCACAGATTGCAGTATGAATCTCCTGTAATGTATGGGCGCCTGGTAGTTAGGTCGGATTTGTTTTTAGATTTATTTTAAATAATTAAATTAAAAGTAAAAATTTGTGGTAAACAGAAAGCACGTCCGAACTCCGTAAATATCCGCGAGCGAGAGCCAAGATGTTTTCATATTCCGATTGTAGTCGACTGACGACAATCATCATCATCATATGTATTATACAGAATTGTTTAAAAATTGCTTTTAAAGAAAATAGTTATCCTTATGTAACAAATTTTATTATTATTTGTATAATTATTTTAACGTAAAATCGTCAATTTATTATAATAGTTAATCGGCCCATTTCACCTAAGAGAAAAGGAAATAGCGGAAGAAAACGCGTAACGACACCACATACATACTAGAAAATTCGGGATATTTAAAATTGGTCCATTGTTTTAACAATTGTTCTGAGTTTTTGGTACCGAGATTGATTTATGTTGAATTACAGGGTAGGTATTTGATAGTAATTTTAATCGAAAGTCTTTTGTTTGAATTGCATTTATGATCTATGATTATTTTAATGTATTATATTCAACTGTAAACAAAGAAACGATATCACTTGCCCAGGTTCGGCGTGTGCTGGGCGACGTGCCGCGCCGTGGGCCCGCAGCTGGCGGCGGGCGCGGGCGCGGGCGCGCGCGAGTGGCGGCGGCGCGCGGGGGCGGCGGCGGGGGCGAGCGGCGCCGCGCGCGCCGCGCTGGCGCTGCTGCACGCGCCGGCCTCGCGCCACGCCGTGTCCTTCCCGCACCCGCGCCTTCTGCAGTACGACTGCGGCAAGCTGCAGACGCTGGCGGCGCTGCTGCGGCGGCTGCGCGCGGGCGGCCACCGCGTGCTCATCTTCACGCAGATGACGCGCGTGCTGGACGTGCTGGAGGCGTTCCTGTCGCTGCACGGGCACACGTACCTGCGGCTGGACGGCGCCACGCGCGTGGAGCGCCGCCAGCCGCTGGTGGAGCGCTTCAACGCGGACGCGCGCGTGTTCGCGTTCATCCTGTCGACGCGCAGCGGCGGCGTGGGCCTGAACCTGACGGGCGCCGACTGCGTGGTGTTCTACGACTCGGACTGGAACCCCACGATGGACGCGCAGGCGCAGGACCGCTGCCACCGCATCGGGCAGACGCGCGACGTGCACGTGTTCCGGCTGGTGACGGCCGCCACGGTGGAGGAGAACATCCTGCGCAAGGCGGAGCAGAAGCGCGCGCTCGGCCACCTCGCCATCGAGGACGGACACTTCACCACCTCGTACCTGCGCGCGGTACGTACGCACTGTACTACACTACACTACATACAGCTCTGTTCGGGATTACTTTTAAATTACTTACCTAAATTAAATAAAAAAGAGATTCTATTCACTAACTAAATTTCTTAAATTGAAGAAAAATATCTAATAAAAAAGTTACAACAGTGCTGCTTGGCATTACTTCATCTTAACTTTTTAAGCGCGAAAGCTGCTGTACTGTCTATTTGCTACATCTTTAATATATGGTCGTGCAATTTGGAGTAAATACCGATACCGACAAGTAATTGAGAATAAATACGATCTACAGAATCACTATTACAAAGTAAATAATAGGTATTATTATTTACTTTGTGATAGTGATTCTGATGATTCTGTTATATAATTATTGTTATTGAATAGCAAAATAACTAAATACATTTAGTTATTTTGCTATTAAAAAACAAATTAATTAACCTTTTTTGATAGGACCTAATTTACATCGTTTTATATCTACCGGTCAAAAGTTTGATACCACTAATAAAAGCTTTTGTTATCAGCAAATATTTTAGAAAATATTTGCATTTTACTTTTTATTCTTCTCCAGTCAGCTACTAGTAAAAAGTTTTGTATATGAATGTCTTCCCATCACCCCCCCTACCATCAATGAAGAAGCATTTCGATTTAGAACTTGTACTATTTACAGCTTGAAGAACGGAATCTACGACTTCCTTCTGTTTTACTTTTAGTAACTGGTAAATTAGTTCTTCTAATACTGTTGATTCATCCTCAGTGTCTAATTTTTTAAGCAATAATTCGGTAGCAGCGATTAATTGTATTTTATATGGACTTCTAGTTGGACAACGCAATTCACAGTGTGAATCCTACCAATGAGTCGCAAACGGCGAACTCTTGGCCCCCATTTGCTAGACCTTTCCATCCATTTAAAGTTTTCAAGTATCTGCCAATAAAAAATATATTGACGTGAGACATTATCGTTTAGCTGATAGTCTTCTAGTTTCTGCATTGTGGTTAAAATAAAGCCACCAGGACCTACCCTTCGGGTGTAAAATTTTTGAAAAAATATTTTTTAATCAATTAACAGTTTATTTGAATAAGCATAGTATTTTAAATAATGCACAGTATGGTTTTACTAGATGCAGATCTACAACAGATGCGGGAGTGGCACTCCTTAATTACATCTATAACGCTTGGGAAAACTCACAAAATGCGGTCGGAGTGTTTTGTGATCTGTCTAAGGCTTTTGACTGCGTAGACCACGATACGCTATTACATAAACTTAGCCATTATGGAGTCAAAGGCATTGCTCGTGATCTCATTGCTTCGT